>JAQZBX010035145.1:0-24703 GCA_029593785.1 Cabassous unicinctus
TTATAGTTTGCAGTCATTTACAAGACATAGCTTATTGCTTAAGGTGAACTGTCTTCATCTTCTCCTTCCATGACAATTGCCATTCAGATTTGTTCTAACTACTAAGTCTTTTCAAATCAACCGTGGCTGTCACTTTCTGATTTCTGTTACGTGTGTGTGTGTGCTCATGCATGTGTTTCTATGTGTGTATGTACACAAATATATATGCAATTCTGTCTTATATTCTTACTATTTTTATTCTTTAAACTGCTGTTCTCACACATATATTTTTACCCAGGTGTATCTGCTATTACCTTTTTGTTTTTACATTTCAAAATAAGTAAAATGTTGGTTATTTAAAGCTTTACAATTTAATATTTTTGTTGTTGCTGTCAACATTGCATCTCCAGACTATTACAACCAAGATATTCTATAATTCTGAAAGACAACCACATTAATATTCTTTATCTCATTGCTCAGTGCCTCCTAAGGATAAACATGCCATAAAACAGTAGCCAAAAATTAAATTTAAATGCACTGCAGAGTTAAAGGGGATTGTAAAAATGTCATGCTTTGGCGATGGTTGAGTGGAGAATGACCCATTATCATATTAAAGTGTCAGACCCTATATATTAAAAAACATAGATTGTAACATTTCTGCTACTGAGTAACAAAGCAGATTTAGAACAAAGGCCTAGCATCAGATTTAGTCCAAATAATTTAAAAATAAATGGAATTTTCAGAGAAATTGGGGGAATTTTATTTTTTCTGTAAGAGATTTGGACTTAAGAAATCCAAGTATCCTATTATCATGTGATATATTTAGGAGACCATATTTATCATAAAATATTTCCAGAAATTATAAATTCCTGGGTAAGGTAAGAAGGGCTTGGAGGAAATATTTGGAAGTGTTGACAGAAGAATTATCTAGACAACTTAATGGTATTCAGATGGAACTACTTTCACACTAAAATAATAAATAGTTGTAAATGCAATGCATTGACATATGGCTCAGCCATCATATAGTGATGACTTCTGGTTGAACTGGAGGTACAAAAGAAATTAGAGGCCTGTCGAATACAACCAACTAGAAAATATCTTTAGAACTTGAAGAAAATGAAAAATGTTGCTCTTTTTCTTTTACAGGTGAAAAACAGATGCTTACAGATGAGCAATAGATAGTAAATATTTCTCCTGTCAATAGGAAAGAGCTCTATAAGATCCCTTCAAAACAAACAAACAAACAAAAACAATAAGATCAACAACAAAAAAACAAGAACAAACCAAAAAATCTAAACTAAACAAAAAATCGCTTCTCCAGCTTCAAGTAATTTTATCCAATAATGGGATATTGCATTATCTATCATTGTCCTATTAGATGGCTCCTTCGGTCAATCAACTTACAGCAAATTACTGCTGACCATACCAGCTTAAAGTAAAGAATAATGTTGTTGAGAGCATCTAATTGAGCTTTCTGTCCCAGATATCTAATTAGTTACAAATTATAGCTTTTTACTAAATAGGCAGAATAAGAAATGTTCTTCTTTAATAAGTAGAGATTTGATATTGCACTCTAACTAAAATGTAACACTATTTTAAGCATATTTTTGTTTACAAGAGACCTTATCCAGACATTATATTTCAGGTGAAGAGTTGAACTAAATGATACATTGACTGCATATATAAACTTTGAAATACTGAGAAATTCCTGTTTGCTTTGTATAAATGGGTGTGCATGAATAAAATATACTTGTTTTTAGCAATTACTAAAGTAATAGCATAATTACTTTTTCTGTTTGAATACTTCAGAAACGACTTTGTTTTTAAATCTTTCAAACCTGGCCTAAAAAGAAGCATTAATTGAAAGATAAGCTATTTATTATTTGAACCAATATTACTTGGACCATATTATTTTTGAAGCAATTTTACTCAGAATAGGCATTTACTAGATGATGCATGACTTTTAATGAGCAAATACAAAATAACTTTTATCATTAATTTAAACCTCTACCTGTCGGGAGATAATTCTTCATTAGGCTCTTGCATTTCTGCACTTCTTGCAAGCAGAGGCACTGGCAACTTTTATTCTAGACTGTTCTTTTCAAGGATGCTTATATAGTGAAAGATTTGAAAGATAGACATAGTGCCACCTTCTAAAATGAAGATCAAGTTTTGTTTGTTTTTGTTTTTGTTTTTTACTGTTAATATCTCTTTCCAAAACAAAGATCAAGAAAATTTGCTTGCTGCCCATTATAAAAGATCTAAGTTCCTTAAGCCTGAATTTCTTCAGCTGTGACAAAAATCTGTCATATGCATAGTGCCATATAGGTCCCTCCAAGTTGCCCCTTTGGGATTTAGGGGACACAGAGAAACAACGTGAACATGAAGTTCATGCATCTTTATGTATCATGAGTAATCATATCCCTTTTCTCTGACCCAGGAGTCTTGTCCCCTGTAGGCATCTATGAAATCATATCAAGCTAACTTGTTAATTTAAGTGATGGTTTGGAGCTGCATGTACCATCGAAAAACATGTTCTTAAATCTAATCTATTCCTGAGAAAGAAAGCCATTGAAGCAAGAAGCTGAAATCAACAACACCCAGAAGAGAAGGGAGAGGCCAGCAGATGCCAGCATATGCTTTGCCATGTGACAGAGGAGCCAGGATCCACCAGCAGCCAGTCCCAGAAACCAGTCTACGGGAAGAAAGCATCACCTTGATGATGCCTTGATTTTTATTTCCTGGCCTCAAAACCATGACTGAATAAATTCCCATTGTTTAACCTGACCCACTTCATGGTATTTGCTTTGAGCAGCTGAGGAAACTGAAACAGCTTGCAAGTAGTGTAAAATCTCCAGACCCCTCACAATTCTTGAAACTACCCAAGCATAATATCCTGACATATTTTGTGGTTTTCAGAAGAAGGTAAATCAGACAATTGGGTTAAAACCCATACAATATGGCAACAAATTTGGAAGAGAAAATTACATATAAGAGATGTTTATAAGACTTGTGGTAATTTACCATCAAAATATAAAGTTTTGAAATTTACTAGAAAAATGGATCCGAGTGTCATAGTAAAAATGAAAACCACATAAGCTAACTGGTAAATGGATTGGAGAAATCTGCACAATTAACCTGAATTACCTTATCAGAGCCAAAATTTAGTAGTTCTAGAGTGATAATAGAGAAAGTCACCTGAAGAACTGCCCTATCCTGGAAAGTATATAAAAAGAAAAAAAATTATTTTAATTTAGCCTTTTTTTGTGTGTGGAAAATCACAAACTATAAGACTAATGCAGAAACTAATACCAGTTAATTAGTATAAATGTCTTAGTAAATAAGTACCATGAAATGATTGACAGTTGACCTATCTCTCCATCAAACTACTCTCAGACTGTGCCTCATGATTAAAAAAACATTGTCTCCACTTCCTGGATGACTTTTTGACTATTCTAACTTCCTCCTCAATTTCAAGTCGGTATCTATCAGCAAAATTTCTGATTCCCTAATAAATGATCAGTATGCTTTACTGATCTCTTCTTGGGCCCTTAATGGCTCTTGGAGATACCAATGTCATCCTACTTTTTGTGGTCCTCCTTGCCTTAATGAAGGGAGTATCTTCTGTGATCTCCTTGGAAATCTAAACGTGCTCTTGGATCTCATATAATAAACATATACTAGCATTCCCACTTACCTGAGTTTTCTGAGTCCCTCAATCTGTACTTTACCAAGGCAGTTTTAGCATTTCCACCTACTTTATTGTAAGCTGTTATCTCAGATTTCAACTATCTTTCTTAGCAGCATGTTAGAATCAGCTCCTTTTGAGGAAGCAGCCATTGTACAACCTGCTGCCCCCATCCAGGCTTGCCCCAAAATCAAAGCCTGGGGCTCAGAACATCCTTTTTTTCAGATGCTGGGCAGTGAACTCATATTCAGCCCAGGTTCTTCTACCTTATAGGGTGATCCTCCTCATTCCGATATACAGCAAACTTCTTAGTAGTGCTTAAGAGTGTGCATACCAACTAGCAATGCAACTGGAAAAAGACCTTTACCAAAAAGGAGAAAATTTAAAGACAAATGAGTTTATATGGCTAAGAGACTTCAAAGTGAGTCGGGAGGTCATTTCAGAGGTTATGCTTATGCACATCTCAGCAAGAACACATAGACTGCCAAAGTAAATATTATCTCAAATAGCGGGGCTCCCGAGGGCTCTGGAGACAGACACTATAGGCAGGGCAGACAGTTCAGGAATTTGGCACCCTCTCAGTAGGCCCTACTTTGGAATTTACACTCTCCAGTGTGATAGAGTTGGACTCAGTTGTGTTTTCCCTACACATGGCTCTGCTGCCCCTCTATTTGAACCTATAGCTAGTACTAGAGGTGATAGTTGTATGTCCAAGAGACTTAAATCTTTGGGCTGTCCATGTGCTAGTTGGGCCCTGAATCTCAACAGACTTCCAACACCTACTCTCCAGGTCATTGGACTCACCGAGGGCAGCTAACAAGGAGAAGATGACTGAAAACGACCATGTCAAGGAATAGAGAAAGTCTGCAACTGCAAGTAAGAAGGTTCCATCCATCTGCCCCATGAGACCTAAGCTCCTCTCAATTAGAGGTGGAGTGGGCATCACCATCACAGAATCCTCAGGATTGGGGAATGAACGATGGACTAGAGTAGACTTACAGTTGCTCTACTGTAGATTTGCTGTGATCCTAGCAATGGAAGAACTTTTATCATAGATGTGGAGGCAGGGGCCACTGGAGGTTCTGAGGGTTGGGAGAGGGAAAAATAGGTGTAATTTGGGGGCATTTTTGAGACTTGGGAATTATCCTGAATGACAGTTCAATGACAGATACAGGCCATTGTATACCATGCAATAACTTGCAAAAATATGCAAACTACAATGTAAATTATAGTCATCGATTAGTGGCAATGCCCCAAAATGTGTTAATCAATTGTGACAAATGTACCACACTAATGAAGGATGTTGTTGGTGTGGGAAAATGTGGGAGGGCTAGGGAGCAAGGCATATGGGAATCCCCTATATTTTTTGTGTAACCTTTATGTAATCTAAGTTTCTTTTTAAAAATAAAAATTAAAAATTATATTAAAAAAAAAGAGTGTGCATAATATTCCCCTTGGCCAACCCCACTAATAGATCTGTTCCTGGTTGGGAGGGAACTGGGTCTTCCCCACTGAGACACAGGAGAGATGTGCACAGTTCATTACACTGCATTGGATGTCAGGAGGGACTTGGTGACCACAGGAGACTGAAGCCCACTTCTGAAGCTGACCTTGCTCTGTATCTTTTCTCTGTGAATAAAGTGTTGTTCCAACTAGTGCTTGTGTGTGTTGTGTCTTCCTTGACAACTGCAATATGGCAGTACCAGGGAGTGGACAGAAGTGTTTGGAATCCTCATCTTGGTGGCTGGCATATCTTTGCCATTGTCCATGTGGTGGGCCTTTTCCCCTGGAAACTTGGATCGATAGTTTCATATCAAGAAATGTATCATCAACCAGCATTATATTCTGTACTATCCCTTGGCTGTGGAATACCATCAGGTTCCATTCCCACACATGTCTTCCACATTTCGTCTGATATAGTTAGCTCCTGGAATTCTTCGTGAGTTACCTATTTTCTTTTTGAAACAGACATTGTACATATTTTCCAGTGGGTTTCATGTTGACAGTATATGGTTGAGTCTTGCCACTTTAATCAAACTCACCATCCCTCTATTTTATAGCACTGTTCAGTTTATTTAAATTTCATGTATTTATTGATATGATTAGGTGCCATCTTATTTGTTTTCTATTTGCCCCATCTGTGATTTGTTCATATTTTCATCTTTCCTGCTGTCTTAGTTTCCCATCTGCTACAACAAATACAATACAATGAATTGTTTTCATAAGAGGAATTTATTGGCTCACAGTTTCAGAGGCAAGAAGGCTTGTTTCCTCCTAAGGTCATTATTTTCTGACTAGCTCGCATTCTTGAGGTGGCTTTACCATCACATGGTAATGCACGTGGTAGCATCTTATCCTTTAACTTCCGGGTTCCATTGACTTCCTATTGCTGACTGCTCCCATGGTTTCTTTGTGTGCCCAATTTCCTTTGCTTACAGGAACTTCAGCCGTATTCAGTTTGGTCACACCTTAACTAATAACATCTTCAAAGGTCCTATTTACAAATGAGTTCAAACCCATAGGACTACAGATGGGACTAGAATATGCCTTTTGTGATGGACATGACTCAATCTCCAATACATGCCTTCAATTTTTAATATTTTATTGCTTTCATTGACCTTTTAGCTATACTGTCTTTGCTTACACATTTTATTGGTAGCTCTAGCGTCTACAGATTGCACATTTAACATCTTGCAGTCTATCTTCAAATAAGGTTATGCCCTTTCTCATATACCCTAGAAACTTTGAAACAGTATTTGGCTAATTTTTTTTCATGTTGAAATTTGTGGTTTTGTCCTATTCAGTCACTGTTACATTTTTTAGAAGCTTCAAAATAAACTTTTATGGTTCTTTGTCTAAATTGTCAATAAATTATTTAAATATTAAGAAACAATAAAGAGTATTTTATATTTACCCACTTAATTAAGATATATGGGGATTATGGAAGAAAATATAGTATATCTTCACAACCTTGAGTAAACAAAGATTTCATAGATGGGTACCAGGAAGAACTAAAAATCAAAATTATGGTGAATTGGACTTCATTCAAAGTAAAACCTTTTTCTCAACATAACATACAGTTAAAACAATGAATAAGTAAGACACAGATGGAAACAAATATTTTATATATATAAGTATATATACAAATATATATAAAACATGTATATATACATACCAATGTATTTAACAAAGTGTTTAAATAATTAAATAAATCCTAAGAGTCAATGAGAAAAAGACAAACTAATTTTAATGAAATTAGGGGACAATTTGGTCAGGAACTTCACAAAGGCAAACATTGGTCATTATTAATATAAAATAGTGTTCAATATCATCATTCATTGTGAAGTACAACTCAAATTTGCAAGGAGTAACTGCTATGCATATCCTACAAGAGGTAAAGTTAAAAATAATGATAACATCAAATTTGTTAAGATGTTGAGCAACCAGAATTCCTATACATTGCTAGAAGGTATTTATTATGTGATAAATACTGGAAATCATTTTGTCATTTTTTCAGAAAGTTAAACATATACCTATGCTAGGATCTATATATTCCACTTCTAGATAGTTACCCAAGATGAATGAAAATATACCTTTAGAAAATGACTTGGTAAGAATATTCATAACAGCTTAATTCAAAATAGCCTGACATGGAAACAAACCTAATATTCAGTGAAAAGGAGAATGGATAATAAAAATGTATTTTTATACAGTGGAGTAACTCATCAATAAAATGGACTAAACTACTGATACCATACTAATATGATGAACTTCAAAAATATTATGCCCAATAAGAGAAACCAGACACCAAAGTAAGCATAATATCTCTTTCTATGTATATGAAATACTAAAGCAGACAAAAATAATCTGTGTTGAAAGAAATAAGAATAATGGCTGATTCCAGGGGTACAGGATTTGAGTGGAAAGAAACACATGGGCTCTTTTAAGGTTATGTAACATTCAATATCTCTATAGAGCTTTAAGCTATATAGTATGAGTAATTGTCAAAACGCAAGTATACTTAATATCTCTGCATTTCACTATAAATATATTACATCTCAATAGAAAAAAATAAACTGGAGTGTTCTACACAATAAAGAATTTATTTTCTTTCAACCTTAACCAGTTTCCCAAACAGTGTTGAATCAGAAGGTTTGAGTGTCAATGTAATCCACTCTGCACTGAAGGAATTTTGAAGGAAGATTTTGATACTTAGCCTTCCGTTAAGATGCCCAATATGCAGCCGCAACGTCACAGCTGCCCTTCCTGAGAAAGATGAAAGAAACAGAACCATTTGTAATTTCCTTTGATTGGAGCCCAGTCCTTATTCCCTCTCCCTATTGAGTAGATTTTACTTATTTTTTAGATTTTAGCGTAAAGAATATCACCACCAGGAAGAGCTCCATTGCAGCTCATGTTTCAATTAAGTGTCCCTCTTCTGTTTTCCACTTAGTCCCTTTATTTCACCCACAGCAGCGACCCAATCTCAAGCAGAATATCATAAACATATGTACTCAAATATATTTATGTGAATTGAATTAATCAGTGACATCATCTACTGCTTTATTATACTCCATTCCCTCTGCTGTAAATCAAAGAGATAAATGAACATCCAGAATGAGAAAGTAGCATATCATGTAAAGGAATACCTGCATTTCTATCTTTTTCATAGTCTATACGAACACCTGATACATTGGGAAGAGTACATTTTACAGCTGTGGTTGTTTCAGCCTCAGAAGGTTGATAGAGAGCTGGAATATACTATGAAGCAAATTCAGAGGAAAATATCATGATGATTTGATTAGATAAAGAAGTATTCCTATTTGGGGGAAAACGATGTGAGAAGTATTTCAGCACCTGTAATTTTTCTCACTGATTTCTTCCCCACGTATTCAATACACATTTACAGTGTCTCATTCAATCACTACAAATTTCCCTTCTTATCTTCTGTTATATATACTTCTTCACCCCAAGTTTTTAGATATTTTCCCCCTTTATAAAAAATCTTTTGAATTAATACACATTTCTCTTTCATTCTTACCTATGGGTACTGATTCTTTGCTAACTTTCATTTAGTGTCATGCTCTGAAGGCAATACTAGAACATCCCCTTACCAAACTTGTCTCAAGAAGAAACTGAATACCTGAACCATTCTATAACCATTGATGATATTTAACTAGCAATCAAAATCTTCCACAAATGAAAAAAATACTTACCCCAGCCCAAATGATATTATGGGGACAATTTACAAAATTTCTTAAAATAGATCATTTCAATCTTACACAAGCACTTCTAACAACTAGGAAAAAAGGGAATGAGGAGTGTGGTTCCTTGCCAGAATACTATGTGTGATTTTTCAGGGCTGATCATAGGCAATTACAAAGACTTCCCTGGCAGACCTCATGGGGAAAGCTGCCCTCTCCATCCAGACTTGGTGCACAGCCAATGAACTGCAGTCTTTGCAGGGAGTTGCAGTCAAGGACTGATGCCCTCCTGGGCAGTCATGCTGTTTCCCATATCTGCATTCTTCCCCAGAGGTCTTCCTCAGGTCCTCTCCTGAGACCTCCTTACCCGAGGGAGAAGGTAGAGATCTTGAAGATACTTTATTCACTCTAAATCAGTACTCAGTACTTTTGCATTACTAACATCACCTCTCCCCCAACTCTTGGGTCCATAAAACTGCATGAGACTTTTATTTCAGGCTCCCTGAGCAGTGAGATGACCCCACATCTGTACGGCTCTATTTGAACCTCCTTCCTTGGGGGTAAATGGAAGAGGGAAAGCCAGAGCATCTTCTCGGTATTAACCTCTTGCTTCATGCCCCAGATTACAAATAAATTAGACTAAAACTTGTACAATTCTTCTCATGATTGTTTCTCACATGGCCAGCCCTAATGTTTCTAACAATTCACAGTGTGATGCACTGTTGACAAACAAAACCTCGGAACACAAGGGCACAAGAGCCATGCCCACAGAGAAGTGAACACCTGAATGATCCAAAAGTTTAGGGAGAAGTTTTCACATTTACAGGCTGTGAAATTGCATGGTGTCTGTGCCAATCATACTTGGATTCTCCAAATTATCTCCAAGGGAATGCTTCTTGAAATCTAAGCTACAAATAGAAAGGGTAGGGGCAGAGAGCATCAGGGTAAGTTGGCTGAAGGGATATTACAGAAATGGTTGGCTATATTTAAATACTGACATTTAAAAGTTGTTTAAATGTCACAGCTAGTTTTTGTTGTTGATGGTGGGGTGATGGTATGGGAAGGCCAAACATGGTATGCATTCTGAAACTTATTGCTGTTAGGCTAATTATTTGGAATAAAAAATGTTGGCCTAGCCCAAAGTAATTTTCATTTTAAGGAATGTTGGACTCCATTGTTCCAAATGCAAGAAAAATACTAGGTCATAATTCTATACAAAACTATTCTTTACCCATAGCATAACTTGCATACATTTGAGTTTTCAGCAAACTGCTTATTTCCAAAAAGTGCTGAATGCATAACTATGAGTTAAAAATAGATTTGATTTATTGGCAAGAAGTACCAAGTAAAGGACTATTAATTGTAAATGTTCTTATGTATGAGCAAAGGTCATTCACAATAGACAAAAGCAAAACAAAAAACAAAACAAAACAAAAAACTGAGAAAACAAGGAAAGCAGTCCTTTTGTAGAATAGAAGAGGTGGCTTGATCCCTGGTGTGAGTAGATCAATGCCAGCCATGCCTTTCTCTGGTCACCAACACTGACCAACTTGGAATTCTTTCTGGGTTAAGAAAATTAATTAATGTGCATCTAAAAGTTCATATTCTCCACATTCCCACATTCTCCCTGGGTCCTATATTCGAATATTCTTCAAAACTTTATTTTTTTTTCTTTTTCTTTTTCCTTTAAAAAGAGAAGTTGTGGGTTTACAGAACAATCACGTATAAAATGCATAAAATACAGGATTCCCATATACCACTCCCACCACCAACACCTTGCATTGGTGTGGAACATTTGCTACAATTGATAACAGATAGTGCATTATTATGATTGTACTAGTAATTAAAGTTCATGGTTTAACTTAGGGTTCACTGTGTAGCATAGTTTCATGGATTTTTTTAAAAAAATTATCCTGTTATCATATGTGCAACCTAATATTTCCCCTTTTAATCATATTCAGATATATATTTCAGTGCTGTTGATTGCATTCACAATGTTGTGCTACCATCACCACCATCCATTACCAAAATATTTCTGTCATTACAAATAGGATCCATGTATATTTTAAGCATTAACTTCTCATTTGCTATGCCCACCCTGTCCCATGATGATCCATATTCTGGATTCTGACTCTATGAGTTTGCTTATTCTAATTGTTTCATATCAGTGAGATCATACAATATTTGTCCTTTTGGGTCCAGTTTATTTCACTTTACATGATGTCTTCAAGATTCATCCATATTGTCACATGTATTAGGACTGCATTCATTTTTAGAGCTGAATAATGTTCCATTGTATGTATATACACATTTTCTTTATCCATTCATTGTTTGATGGACACTTGAGTTGCTGCCATCTTTTGGCAATTGTTAATAATGCTACTATGAATATCAGTATGCACATACCACATTCGCAGACATCCCTGTGGCCTGTATTTGAATATTATTCAATACCTTATTTTAACACATTTGTATTTATGTACAATAACTAATCTTTATACATACACAAGTACAAAAACATACTTACATTGTAATGCCCAATCAATAACAAGATTAAGCCTTTTTTTTTGGCCATCAGATTTAGGTAAAGATGTTTATTAACCCTATTTCCATGCATTTCTTTTGCAGTTTGTTTCCAAATAGTCATTGTGATTAAAAAATAGCTTTGCCTGGTAAGTGCACAGAGTTAAGATTTGTTCAGAAAAATATATTTTGCACAAAAGGCAATGGAGTCCTATAAACCGTGAATGGAAATGGAATTTGCTCAGGGGATGGATAAGATAGAGGAATGATTAACTGATACATGATATTGAGACTCTCTAGAAAGTAAAATTATTTTTTTAAAAACTTTTAAATATTGAAGTAAATAAAAACTAGGAAATTTCTTTTCTTGTCAGTTGTTAGGGTTTGAATCTTGTTCCCCACAAAAGTCAAGTTCAAGTCTTAATCCACTTTTCCATGGGTGTGAACACATTTGTAAATAGGACCTTTGAAGCTTTTGTTATCAGTGAATAAAATCTTTGAAGATCCTATTAAGATGAGACAAATGGAATTAAGGTCAGCCTTAATCCATATGGCTGAAGTCTTTATAAGCAAAGGAAATTTAGGTGCAATCAGTCAGAAGAAGCCAGAAATGAGTGGAAATCAGAGAAGCGAACACAAAAAGAAATGTATCACCATGTAACAGAGGACTGCCTGAATGCTGCAGACTGAGAGAAAGCAAGTCCTGCCAATACCTTGATGTTGGACTTCTAGCTTCTGTAGCAGTTTGGCATTGTTTATGAATGC
This sequence comes from Cabassous unicinctus, assembly GCA_029593785.1. Lineage (NCBI taxonomy): Eukaryota > Metazoa > Chordata > Mammalia > Cingulata > Chlamyphoridae > Cabassous > Cabassous unicinctus. The sequence goes on from JAQZBX010035145.1 coordinate 12,160, forward strand.
CAAAAATAGTTATTGGATTATGTTTGTAAACTGGTCTGTCAGAAGTCTCACTTTTAATTGATTAAATTATGATTAAGACTTTGATTGGGCCACATCAGTAGGGCTTTGAGTCCTTGCCCCTTGGTGAGCAGGGACGCACAGATAAAGGATATGGCAAAGGACAGATTTGGGAGTTTTATGAGCTGGAGCCAGGAAAGTAAGCACACAGAGGAGGAGAGCGGCTGAGCCCAGAGAGAATTGAGCCCAACGAGAGAGACAGAGTCAGTTACCTGATAGTCTACAGCTGACCTTGTGGAGAGAAGCAAGCCTGAGCCCAGAGAGAATCGAGCCCTGGGGAGAGAGAAAAAGCCTATAGAGTCTGATGGTCTATAGCTGATATTAGAAGAAGCTGGGACCATGGAGCCTTAAGAGGAAGAGGAACACTGAACGCCAGCAGCCATCTTGCTCCAACAAGTGGCAACAGACTTTGGTGAGAGAAGTAACTTACGCTTTATGGCCTGGTAACTGTAATGTTCTACCCCAAATAAATACCCTTTATAAAAGATAACAGATTTCTGGTATTTTGCATCAGCACCCCTTTGGCTGACTAATACAGCCTCCAAAACTATAAGACGATAAATTCCTGCTGCTTAAGCCAGTACATTATGTGGTTACATGTCATAGCAGCTCTGGCAAACGAAGATATCTGTGTTTCTTCAATTTACAAAAAAGTTAAAGAAATGGCAGAGACTATAAGAATAATTCATTCAAAAAATATTTTGAGTTCCAATTAAGTCCCAATAACTTTGCTAGGTAAAAGACAAGAGTACTAGTTTTTCATGTTGTTTATTATATTTGATGATAGAAAAGCAAACAGGTAATCATGGGACAATATAATACTAAAGGTTTGTTGCTATATCAGAAAATATTTTTTGAGGATAGATACACAGATGTAGAATGATGTCCACAGTCATAAATACATTTTTTAAAGCATAACAAAATCTTTTGAAAGATATACTGGTAACACTAACTTTTTTCCTCAAACTTTTCTCTCGTCTAGAGTCATTAGTGCCTGTCAAGTCTGATTTAAAGGAAATACTAAGCAGAATTAGAAAACAAAAAAATTAGCCTTCAACATGGTCACTATCTACTATGTGGGCTCTCATGAACAAGGCTTATTCATTTTAGAAAAAAACGAGGTCATTCAACCTGATTGGTGTCCTGTGGAGCATTAGTATTGCCCGTATTGCCCGGAGATGCCTTTGACCCCAGAGAAAGACTGAATTCTACTCTTACTTTAATAAGAGCAATTCTTCTTGGATCTATTTTCTGTAATAGTTGGAAAATATTTCACTTAGAAAAGTAGTTTCATTGGTTAAATATATTTGAAAAGCAGTAGATGTAATACTATAGATACCCTTGCCAATGCAAACACACTAAATTGGAAAATAAGTTTCTATGACAAGTAAGCCAATATAACACAGAGTAAAATAGATTTAAATTTTTATTAAAACTCAACGTAAGATAAGGAAAATAATTTCCCTAATCAAACTAGGGTCATTTTCTATATTAAATAATTAAATACATATGAATTAATATAATCTTGAGTATCCAAATCAGGACAGCTAAATAAACAAGTAAATAAATATATTGCATATATATTTTTGTTAGATCACATTCAGATTCTCTCTCTGCCTTTACTGTAAGTATAAGTACCTGGATATTTTATCCTGAATCTTAACTGAAAAATTCAATATATAAGAAGTTCAAACCAACGTTTATAACTTAGAGAGATCTAGAGAGCTCTGGTTTATAACAAGGGAAGTATATTGGAGTTGCCCAAGAGGGAGGCTTTACCAAGTTCACAAACTTGGACCCAATAAGTTTTTGAAGGCTTTCAAACTTGAAATAAAGTTCTGAGATGATGCAAAAACTTTCTCTTTTTTTGGTGATACTATTATAGATCATATTGTAATCTATGGCTTATTTAAAACTTCTCATCCAGATTTAATCATTTTTTGAAATATATGGAGAGAAAATCACAAATAATAATACAAACTCACCTTCTTAATATATACTGCACAGTAACTATTCATTAACTGGTAATATCTATCTGCCATCATGCAAGAGTGCTAGAAGACTAAATAGGCATTTGTTCAGCATGTTAAAGCACTAATGCTCTACTTTATTGTTTAAAGAGTCCTATTAAAAAGCAAATTCCTAGTTTTTTTTTTTTCCCAGAGATTCTAAGTCAATAGGTCTGGGTCTGGTTCAGGGTCCAGGCATTTGCATTTAATAAGATCCTAATCATTCTAACCCAGGTAATGGCTAAAAGATTCCCTGAAAACTCTAGTTGTATTTTATTCCAGAATATGATTAATTATAATATACCTTCTCTATGAAGCTAAGTAAACAAATTTGGAAGTTGAGAATAAAGAATATAAACTATTATTTGCTATTTCTTTTAGGGTAATATTAGATTTTTATGAACTTTAATCAAGATGATCAGACATGAAAATCCATACATGCATACATATGGGTTTTATACACTTAAATTGATGTGGTATAATAATGCCTATTTCCATATATTTAGAGACATTTCCATTGATTGCATTTGAATTCTATTTTTCTCACTAACATTGTTATTTATATCAAAATTAAACTCCAAATTAAGCATTCTTTGTATCCCAATATCACTACATGCTAACCATATTTCTACACCAAGCATCAATGGTTGTATCTTTTATACAGATAAAATAAAATTATAAGTCACTTAGGACAAGAAGAACTCTGTATGCCTATATCTAGAAAATTTCCCAAAAGATATATAAAGATGTAATATCTCTAATTCCTAATATTACATTATTCTCACAGGTTGAAATACAGACCACTAATGGGATTCTAGACTCTCCACACATTTATTTATTCACTCCTTCAAAGTGTATTAACCAAGAGACATCTGCTTGAAAGACATTGTGATAGAAGCCACAGATGATCACTACTAAAGTGAGGTCTGTGGGCAAGTAGCATAGGAGACTGTTGAAAAGGCAGAATGCCAGGCTTCATCCCAGACCTACTGAATCTGAATTTTTATTTTAACAAGATCCCCAGGTAATTGATATACACATTAACTTTTGAGAAGTGTTGTCATGGAGGATATTAAACTACCCGGGATGTTTGGATAAATAGGTGCCATGATGCAATTGTAAATGCAAGAGATTTATTGAGGATAACCCTGTAAAGGATGAAAGAGAGAGGGATCAGAATAGGCAGGGAGAGTTTTCAGTTGGTAGTGCTATGACATCTATGAAGATGAGACAAAGAAAGGAGGAAAAAGCCTCAGAACATAGTGAGGCTCTGAAAAAAAATTGGCTAGGCTGATGAGAAGCTCCAGAGTAAGGTTTCCTATTTGAAGAGTCCAGATTGGTCTGATATCCAGGATGGAGTCTCTAGTGTGTTCCTTCATGGCTGCCACAGACTCCACCCTTGAATGTCAATTCGTTACACATATCCAGGGAGAAGCACTTCCATGGGTATTTTTAGCCTTTCCTCCTGAGAAGAAACTTAGAAGAAGGGAATAAACTACAGCTCCTATTGATACAGTTGGTTTGCTGTCATAACTAGTACTCATTCTCTTCCCCTTCCACTATCCGTTTACAATCTTCTCCCCTCTCCCCTCAGTTAAAACTTGGTGGGTCTTGGTAACTTACCAGGAGGCACAAGTCAATTTCTTCATGCTTAACTCATCTGAGCCCTTAAAAATCATATCTTCTTATGCTAGGGGTCCTGTATGTGCCCATTCCCTGCTTCAAAAGTTAAGGAATTATCAAGATTTGCCCAAGTGGATCACCTAGATTCCACTAAAATTACCCCTTGCCCCAATATGTCAAAGCAGACCTATCTCCTCCTGATGGTAAAGATATCTTTGCCAAAATGGTCACTCTTCTTTTCTCCTGCTGAGCACTGAATGCAAGTGACAGCAGCCAGTACTTGTACTTGATTAGGATACTTGCTGAATCTCCTGGCAATCCGTTGGAGACCAGGACCTCTAACACTTAGATCCTGGAGAAGTTGAGACAAGAATCACAAATTCTCCCAATGGGTCAAGGGAATGATGGGTCCCCAGACACATGAATTCTTCCTATTGGGAAAACAATACATGTAGAGGAATCTGACTTAGAACATACCTCTCCTGGAAGATGGTATCCACCTTTATGAAACATCCCCTAATCATGAACTTTAGCCACATTTTAACAAGTCATTCCAACACTTTAAGAAGGTAGCTGGTTTTCGGTGATGTGTAGCAACATCAGTATATTCCATGCTCATGGGCCCGCTCCCATGTCACCTTCACTATGAAATAGATACCCTGCTCTGATACTATGACGTGGTATTTCATGCCTGTGAATCAGACATGCTAAAAGCCACTGGAGAGTGGTGATAAGGCCCTGTAGGAAAATGTGGCCTTTGAGGAGAAACTCCTGGCCTTTCCTGACTTAGCACCAAGCGGTTGGATGATCTTCTCAAAGAATAATGCCTCAACACTGGAATATTTTTCTGTCAGGTTTAACATTCAGAAGAGCCTGTTGGTAGATGGGTTTTAGTTAGTGAGCACCCCATACTGTTGGTCTCATATGTGGCCTCAATCTCTGCCATCATGCCCAGTCTATTCTTGTTTACACTGTTCTATTTCTAGGGTGGTCAGTTATGAAGGCTGATGCATGTCAACTTCCTGAGGCATTTTGTCAAATTGGCTGCTTAATACCTCTTCCATTTGGTGAGCATTAACATGTAACATAAAAATCTTGACATTCTGTATTCACACTCCCATATGTCCATTCATATGGCTCTACCTTAAACCTCCTTTATCTACCAAGCCCTGATCCATTGGGTATGCTATTAACCACTGCCTAGGAGACCATATATATTCTCATCTCAGGCCACTTCTTTCACACAAAGTGGATGGTCAGGTGCATATATATTTTCATCTCAGGCTTCTTCTTTCAGAAAATCTAGATAACTCAGGCATTTCCACTTTTTCAGCATGGGCCATAACTATCTTCAAATTGCTAAGTGCCACCTTAACCATGAGTTTGACACATCCATTGAGGTTCTTGCCAGGGTGTTAAAATCCATGTCCTTGGAAAGTAAATTCATGTCCATTAATTCTTGCTTATTCACTCTTAGTTATCATGTATCAATACTGTTTTATTAATCATGAAAAATGTACCATAGTATTGCAAGTTAACTGTAGGGGGATCTGGTTGCAGGGTATTTGGTAATCATCTAAACTCTCCTTGTGTATTTTCTGCAAATATAAAACTTTTCTAAAATAAAACACTTATTATATATTTAAAAATTCTGTAAGAGGTATAAGGGAGACTCAGAAGTATTTATATTTTTAAAAAATTAGATTTATGTAATCTCCAAAAACATATACAAAAGAAAGGAAAACTTAATGAAGGGAAATAATGTATTTGAGTTATTTTATTTAAATTGATTGTTTATAATACTTTTGTAAGTCAGAAGATTGCATGTTTCTTGTTCAGAAGTTCTTGTGTCAAATGAGAAACAGGTGATCAAAATTGTTTCTTGTTGATCTGATCTCAACATTTTTCACTTTTCCCCATTTTTATCCTCTGTTAGAAAACAGAGTATGTTAATTAACTGTTGAAACTTGAAATTTTAAATGCAGAGACAAGACATTCTAAGTTAAATTGTCCTATCATCAAATTAAATGTTGCTGAATTCCCAATTACTTCATTTTCAGGATATTAGTGCCGATTATAGCCTTGAAATTGCTTGGAATAATCAATCCTTTACTGAATCACTTGTTAAAATACAAGAAAATGAGCTTTCTTCACTCCAGATTATGTGCATAATTGATGACATTGTTTATGGTTTCTGAATTTGTTGCTTTAACAAATTCTGAATTTTAGTTCTATGTTGAAAATGCGGGTAAACATAGTGAAGGCTTTAACAAGGCTTAATTGTTTTTGAAGGAAACTTTGAAAAATCAATGTAGCTTAAGAATATGAGTTGCATGCGTTTTTCAATATGTGGTGATCTTGTAAATCTGTGAGATGACTTAAAAAGTGCTATTGTTTTACCTCATTGTCTTGTACAGTAATTCACCAATACATTGATGAATACAAGAGGATTATTTTGATAATTGCATTCAGTTTTAGCTTTGTTCTATTTACTTTTTGTTTTAAAAGTTCACTGAAAATTACTTTAGAGCATGTATACATGTGTTTATATGCATTCATTATAATACACATATGTATATTGGTACATACTAGTTATCTGACTATATAAACTCTGAGTATTTACAATTGGCTATTAATTACATACATTATTTGGTAATAAATAAACAGCATATATAGTTAATCTTGAATAACTATAAGTTCACTGGAGAAAATAGGAATATAAACAAAGAACTCAGGTCATTCTGGTTCTCATGCTTGCCTGGAAATTATACTTAAAAAAAAAAAAAAAGATTCATTTAATTTATTTATTTCTTCCCACCCCCTTGTTGTTTGCACTTGATGTGTCTGTTTGTTTTCTTTAGGAGGCACCAGGAACTAAACCTGGGACCTCCAATGTGGTAGGGAGGAACTTAATCACTTAAGCCACCTGCGTTGCCTGCATTGTTGTGTCTCTCATTATGTTCTTCCTCTTGTGTCTCTTGTGTCATGTTGTTGCCTCAGCTTGCTGTGTCAGCTTGCTGCGCCTGCCCAGTTGCATTAGCTTGCTGTCTTGCCTGTCTTCTCTAGGTCTCTAGGAGGCAATGGGAAACTCTGCTCCCTGCTTTGTTGTGTTTCTCATCATGTTTTTTTTTTTTCATCTTGTGTCTCTTGTTGCCTTTTCTTCTTGTGTCATCTTGTCACGCCTGCCTGTCGCGCCAGCTCGCTGTCTTCTTTAGGAAGCCCCGGGAACCGACCCATGGACCTCCCATGTGGTAGGCGGGAGTTCAATCACTTGAACCACATCTGCTTCCCTGAAATTATACTTTGAGGAATAAAACAACACACTCAAAGAAAACCAGGAAAACTATAAAGGAAGGGGATAGTAAGTGAATTAGGTGGAAAGTATATTAGGATTTGAATTTGCATTTGCTCCACCTGGTTGGCTTGCCCCCAAATTGGGCTTCCCTTAGAGAGGGAATGGAAGACCTTTAAAAGGTTTGTGCAACAGAGTAACATTATAAATTTTAAGATGTCAGCTCTGGTCATTGTATAGATAATAAATTATGCAATTGAGCAGTAGGAACAAAAAATAGATAGAGGTTATTTTAATAATCCAGGTGAGTTTGATAATGATCCTAAATATAGACAAAGTTAAGGGGGAAAGTGGAAAGAAAAGAACATCTTGAGACATATTGGGGAGGCAAACTGGAGAGGGTATTATTGTGGAGATGATGAGTGCTTAAAACAACCACTTTAAATGTCCAGCAAACTGCACTAGTAAGATAGCTGTTATGTCAACTGTGTTCAGCACACTCTGAGCTTATGTATTTTGTTTAAAGATAGCTAATCAAAATTTCAGATATTTAGTTGTTTGCTTTTTTCTATTTGTAATGGTATAATTATTTTTAACATTTGAATGAATTTATTAAAACTGAAAATCTATTAAAGCGCAATGAACTACATTTTTAATAATTTTATAAGCATAGTTAACATATTTTTAAAATATTTTAAATTTAATTTTATCATATGTGCAGTTTTCCTAGTATATAATAAATAAAAATGTAAAGCTTATAATGAAGGGATATTGTCAACTATTACTTCTCTTGTAAAAAAGTAAAAGCTCATTAAATCTATCAGGTGAAAGCTCATCATGTAAAACCTCATCAAGCAAGTTTTACTAACTCAATTGTAAATATACTCATTTACAAAGGCACTTGGGAAGTAACTTACAAGTTTATCTTCTACATAATATATGGATAATGCAAGAGTTTCAGCTCAACATCATCACATGCACTCATATGCCTAATTTCAAATATGCTTTTCATGTGTTTATGAATGACTATATTGATAGACTGAGAAGTATGATTTTGATTTGATTGTGTTACTTAAGTGAACCAATGACTCCGATTGTGTTTATGGATAAAAATACATGTATACATTATGTAATTTAGTATCATAGTGCTATGTAGTAAAAAGTTTCTAGGTGAGGCTTCAGGAGACTTTAAATAGAACTTTGATTTTCAATTAATATATGTGGAACATGGCGAGTCACTTAAATTATTTTAAACATTTTTAGGAAGTTGAGAATCTCATAGGGAATTTTATAATGCACACCAGGAAAGAGAGTCCATAATACTTAAAGGACATAACTAAATACCTATCTCATATCAAATAAAACAGCATAATTAATTTGCTTTTCTTTCAGAAAATAATTAAGTGATAACTTTGTGCAAGGCAATGTTGAAGTTACTGATGATTTAGCAAGGAAATCAGAGTCTCTGTTTTTATGGCCCATATATTCTAATGAGGAACTTGACTGGGCTTTGTTTCAGAACACCTTCTTTAATGTCTCTAGCCCAGGGCTTCTTAACAAGGGGTCCCTGAGCTTGAATTGAAATTTAAAAAGAAAACCAAACCATTATTCTTGTGGGGACATGTTGGTATGGGTGTGATATATTTACTAAATAATACACAGTATAATGTGTACTTAATAAGGGGTCTATGGTTTTCACCTGACTGGCAAAGGGGTCCATGGAAAAAAAAAGGTAAAGAACCCCTTCTCTAGCCATTTTATTATCTGCAGTCCATTTAGGATGTGTAAAATTTTGCAAAATAATGAATATTCTTGGATTTTGAAGTTCTTAGTTCTAGCATATTTTTAGCATCAATTAGAATCCAAAAATATTTCAGCCCTGTAAGTTCCTAAATTGTTCAGTTTACAATTCTCTAATAGTCCTTTGCCAGGCTGTATTAGCCAGCCAAAGGGGTGCTGATGCAAAATACCAGAAATCTGTTGGCTTTTATAATGGGTATTTATTTGGGGTAGAAGCTTACAGTTACCAGGCTGTAAAGTTTAAGTTACTTCCCTCACCAAAGTCTGTTGCCATGTGTTGGAGCAAGATGGCTGCCCACAGCTGCAAGGATTCAGACTTCCTCTTCCTCTTAAGGCTCCATGGTCCCAGCTTCTTCCAATATCAGCTATAGGTTGGGATAAGTCTTGCCTCTCTCCTGGGGCCTGTTTCCCTCTGGGCTCAGCTGTTCTACTCTCTCCACAAGGCCAGCTATAAACTTTCAGGTGAATGGCTCATCTCTCTTCCTGGGGCCTCTGCTGTGTCTAATGGAACCTTCTCTCCTTCTCTGTGTGCTTACTTCCTGGGGCTCCAGCATTAAAACTCCTACCTCTCTTCTCTGCAGTGCAGTTTTCTCTGTGAGCCCCTGCCCACCAAGTGGGTGGGAACTCAATATCCTACTGACATGGCCCAATCAAAGCCTTAATAATTAATCAAGTAAAAGTAAGACCTCTAAATCCAATATAATTTAATATGTCCAGAGGAACAGATCAGTTTACAAACATAATCCAATATTTATTTTTGGAATTCATAAACAATATCAAACTGCTACACAGGCTATGTGATGTTTCTTCTATGCATTACCCCTTAGTGTTCAGCAACATTCTCAAAGGGACTCTGCAGATTTCTGGTCATTTTTTCTGTTTACCTCTCTTTTCTTTGGTACTCTTTCCTAAAAATCCAGCTGACTCAATCTCCCCAAACTCCAAACTCTCTCTTCAACTCATTGCGATGCCATGATTGCTTGGATTCCCCCTCATTATGCTGCACTCTGGAAAGCGCCTCTAGACAGAAAGCTAGGTGATTCATGTCCTGACCTTTGAAAACACTGGTTTCATATTTTTTTTCCAAATTTCAAGTTGTTTAGGGAAGGAAGTCAATACTAGTACCAGTTAATCCATCTTGGCTACTCACAGTTCCCCACCTCCTTTTCAAGATTATCTATTTGGTTCTATTTTTATATGATCAAATTCTCTGTTAAATTCATCAATGTATTCATCACTTGCCCATTTTTAAAAACATTTTCATTGACATATTAAACATAACCATTTGAAGTCTTTATTAGCTAAATCCATCTGAGCCATTTGTGACTCTGTTTGTATTGTTCATATTTCCTCTTGCTTATGAGTAATAGTCCTTTGCTTCTTCATATGTCTTTTTATATTGGGTTGTATGGTGGACATGATATATAACAGACTTCCCATATCATATTAAGGAAAGTTTACCCTTTCATATGTGAAGGCAGTATTGGAAATTTATAATCTCAAAACAATCAGGTTTTGAACTTGGTTTTGTTTAGTTTGCAAGTTTAGGAAGGTGATTCTACTTCTGGTTCATCCCTTTTCCTAGTATGCAGCTTTCATATGTTTTGATTGAGTTCACAGTTTTATCATTCTTCAGCCCTAAATAAAAATGTCAGAAATAAAATTTTCATTTCAGAGGTTTGGCCCAGTTCTCTGGCTCCTACCCACTCAATTTCAAAGACTGACACATTTTTGTGAGTGAAAAAACAACTCTGTGGTTGAGGAAGAACTCCTCCTTCAGGCTTGTCATTTCTTACCTAAGCACTGATAAGATTTCATTCTTCTTTCCCACATATTTGGCTAGCTTGCCACCCACCCATACAAACCCAGAACTCAAAATGGCATATGAGGAAAACCAGTTACTTTCAAGTTGTCATATTTTTTACAGTTTAAAGTGCACTACAGTTCCTTGAAACCACTAGAGGATTGCTAATTTCTCTTAACCCTAAGAGGGGTCTTCCCAAGACAAGTCCCAATTCTAGCTGATGCCTAAAATTAGAAATATGCAAGGAGAAAACCACATAGAAATATTTGATAATTTCAGAGAATTTTCTCCTTTGTGAAATTCTAATATAATTTGGTCCTTCTTGTTTCCATAGCTCTCCATGGATTATAATAATATGATTTTTGTAAATTCATATCACATTTCTAAGTTGTTTCAATTTGAATGTGAGCACACCATGATATACCATGCCCTAACTGGAAAGCATAATTCTGCTTTGTGCTTTTAATTATAATAATCCTGTTTTTCATATCAAGAATCTCTCACTCATACTTTCATTTCCTTCATCATTCTTTATAGACTTTTAACCTGCTTAAAATTTTAAATTTCTACTTTATTTATTAACTGTATAAGCACATTTTTTCAAATTTAGTGTGTGATAAAACTATTATCTTGAAGTCTGTATAACTCTTCCTATGTCTCTTGTTACTGTTTATACTAACTAGATAGTTTTATGTTGAGTTATTGTTATTATTATTATCTATTTTAACTTTTAACTTTAGAAATTTATTCATGGAAATTCTTTGAGGACTGGGTAGAAGTTGAGATCCTCTGCAGAGGACTAAAGCTTTGCTGCTACATTTTTTCTAGAAGCACTAGGAAACTGAAACCACTTTAAACTGTAATTTTTGCTTGGGGTTTTCATATCAGGCAGAAGGAAGTTGCACTAAAAATCTGAATGTAAGCCATTTTATAGCTACAAATTTCAGAGGTAATTTATTTTCTCCTACTCAGATCCAAGGTGGAAACATTTTCTTGCCATATCTTTCTGTGTTTTGGGTAAATTTCTCATTTACCTTGAACTTGAAGATGTATTCCCTTAGAAGTCATAGCTTTGTGTGGGGTCTCATTTGAGGCAAACCTTTTAGTATCTTGTTCTCAGTTCCCTATATACAGCCAGGAAAGCAGAGGCTTTCTTTGAGAAAATCTCCTCGAAAGTACAAATACATAGGGAGCTTGCTTATTTCCAAGTGTTTCTGTCACTTTGTATGGAAATCTGTGGATCCCTTAATTTCATTTTAGCTCACAATGCATTATTACACACATACATGCACACACACACACACTATACACACAATAGCTATTTTTAAAAATTTATCAAATATTTTGTTTGTATTTACTTCACATGGGATAGTTTTCATTTCAAATGATCTAAATAGCCATACTTCTAGAAAGGGTAATCCATTTTAATTTTATTTACATAAGTTATCTGATATGGAACAATATTATAGACTAAAAATGTAAGTATAGATATTGAATAAATTAGACATTATTTTATAGCAATTAAGGATTTGAACACAGATAGTCTTATTCCATAGCCTATGCTGTTACCCACAATACCGCACTGGCTTGAATGAAAAGACTATTTGAATAAAAATTATAAGTGCTAGAGGAAAGGAGAAACAAAGTGACTTTTTTTTCATCATGTGACATGTGAGAGTAGTTTGATTTAATTTAACCCCTGCCTCTGTGTAAATGCACAAAGGTACCTGTCAAATATGAGAAAGTAGATTTTACTTTTGCTTTAAACATGCTGCCTAATATTAAAAAAAAATACATCATGTATAAGTTGTAAGGATTGTGGTGTTTGGGTAAGTATTGTAGATCAAGTAATAACAGAAAACTTGCTGGAAGCTGGAAATTTGAAATTGGTTTTCCAAAAGTGTAAAGTGAAAGCTATTGCATTGCCAATTGGCAATGTACCAGAATAATATAAAAGGA
>JAQZBX010035146.1:0-24699 GCA_029593785.1 Cabassous unicinctus
TCTGCATGGTATATGCTGATGTAAAATGGCCTATATCTATCACTGCAACTTCACTCAGGACAACCCCCAAGTTCTAAAAAAGCTCCTGTATTAGTACTGCCCTTCCCCTCCCTGCCCCAAAAGCATCTATTGGCCACTGGCTCCACCTCACTGTTATAATTTCTTCCATTGCTTGAATAACAATATGTATACAACAGAATACCATTAAGTCCACTCTAGTCCATAGCTCCTCCCCCAATCCTTAGGGGACTGGTGATGTCCACTCCACCTCCAAGTGAGAAGGGGCTTATCTCCCATGGATATGGTGGATGGGATTATACTGCCTGCAGCTGCAGGCTCTCTTCATTCCCTGGGATAGCCATTGTCCATCATCGTCTCTTCACCAGGTGACTTGGGTGAGTCCATTGAGCTGTAGAGTAGGAGTTGCAGCTCCACCAAGATTTCAGGCACTGATTGCACATAGGTAGACCAGAGACTCCAGTCTCTGGAAGTACACCTACAAACTCTAGCATCACATATAGGTTTGAATAGAAGGGACTGGTGGACCATGTGCAGGGAGGACTTATTTGAGTCCAACTCTGTCACTCTCAGGATCACAGATTCCAAAGTAGAGCCCACTGATAAGACATCAATCTCTGGGGCTATCCTCCCTTATATAGGACCTGGATGTCTACAGAGACCAGAGGAGGCCCTCTGTGTGGGGTGATATCCACTTTGGTGTTCTATGAGATCCTACTGAGGTGTGTGTAAGCGTTACCTCTTTGATGACCTCCCAAATCTATTTGAAGTCTCTTAGCCACATGAACTCATTTGTCTTTACGTTTTCCCCCTTTTATTCAAAGTCTTTTTCCAGTCACATTGCCAGTTGGCACTTGGTATTAATCCCTCCTTGCCAGGGAGGCTCATCCCCGGGAGCCATGTCCCAAATTGGGGGGAAGGTAATGCATTTATATGCTGAGTTTTTCTTAGAGATAGGCCACATTTGAACAACAAGGAGGTTCTCAGGTGGCAAGCCTTAGGCCCCCCAGAACAGTGGGCTAAGTTTCAATTACAAGTGCAAAGACTCATAAGGCTAGTCATCAATAACAAGGACTCATCAGTGGACCATCCTCTTTTGACAGCCATGGCCCCTGCACTCAGGGGACTGTTGCTGCTCCGTTGGAGAATGTGGCAGAGCTCTCCAGGCTGGGAATTCAGTATTCCCTCATTTATTGCATGATTGTCTACCCACCATGACCATGCCACATCCCTTGATCATTTGAACAATTTTATATATCTTTCATGTATATTCAGATGAACTTCCTCCCATGAATTCCTCATCCCAGACACCCCCACCAATGATCCTTTGCAACCCCCGTTGTAACACTTCTTTCCTAAAGTTAGAAGGATCTAAAGCTTCCTTGAAGCTGAAGCCCATATAATAACCAACTACAATTAATAGGAAAATGAAATAATAATGATAAGCTAAAATGAAAGAGATAAAATATAATGAAACTCATGAAAAAAGATAAAAATAAAATATAATTAATGGATTGGAACATTCAAAAACTGGGAAAAATTTTTTTAAATTATTTTTTTCCTTTTATCACTGCATTATCGGGTGTACAGTCTGTACTGTGTCACCCTCCCACTCTCATTCCCAAGTGTCTCCCAAATTTTCATTTAATATTCAAAGAAGTTTTAGATCACAGCAAAGTCACACAGAGAATGCTAGAGACTCTCATATACCCAACCTCCTTCCCTTTTTCTCACCCTATATTAAAACCTTTTTTTTTTTTTTTTTTGGTGGATGGTACCATTGTTATAACTGTTACACCGGTAGTGAAACATAGCAACTAAACATTGTCAATGGTTTACAATATAGTTTAAAATTTAGACGATACAGTTTAATAATTTTTGATGATATTTACCATGTCCTGTGTCCATTACTGTAAGGTAATGAAAAACATTTCACATGACCACAAAATACTCCCTGTTTTATCTTTTCTGTTCTTTCCTCCCCATCCTCCTGGGACACATGACACTCCCCTGTCTTGACGTAAAGGATTACAAAATTCATAGTTACATGTCCTGAGTATTCTAACCTCCTCTTCCTAATCTACCCACTGTCATCCCTGCACCACCAAAGCCAGTAATGTCACTACCCACCTGTCCTATCCTTCAATATGCAACTATACCCTATCACTTTAACATAGATTATGTCCATATGGGTGATGGCTCACAACCTACTCTTCTCATTCTCTCCCTGTTATCCTATCTTTCTGACAATGGTTCTCATAGACTGCTCTCTTTCCTCAGTTCAAATCAGTGAGGTCATATACTGTTCATCCTTCAATGCTTGGCTTGCTTCACTCAACATAAGGTCTTCAAGATTCGTCCATGTTACTCCGTGTGTTAGCACTTTATTCATTCTTACAGCTGAGTAGTATTCCATTGTATGTAGGTACCACATTTTGTTTATCCATTCATCTGTTGATGGGCACCGGGTCTGATTCCAATTTTTGGCAATTGTGAACAATGCCACTGTGAACATTGGTGTGCATATATCTGTTCATGTCTTTGCTTTCAATTCTTATGGATATATACCCAGGGTATATACCCAGGAGTGGAATCGCTGGATCATAGGGATGATCTATTGTTAGTTTTTTGAGGAACTGCCAAACTCTCCTCCATAGTGGCTGGACCATTCCACAATCCCACCAGCAATGGATGAGGGTTCCTTTTCCTCCACATCCTCTTCAACACTTATATTCTACTGTTTTTTAATAGCTGCCATTCTGATGGGTGTATGATGATATCTCATTTTAGTTTTGATTTGCATTTCCGTAATAGCTAGCGATGTAAATATTTTTTCATGTTCCTTTTAGCCATTTTTTTTCTTCCTAGGAAAAGTGTCTTTTCATGTTACTTGGCCATTTTCTAAATGGGTTGTTTGTCTTTTTATTTTTGAGATGTAGGATTTCTTTATATATGCATGATATTAGGCTCCTATCAGATATATGGTTGCCAAATATTTTCTCCCATTGAGTAGGCTGCCTTTTTATTTTCTTAATAACGTCCTTTGGAGTGCAGAATTTTTAATTTTGATGAGATCCCATTTATCTATTTTTTCACTTGCTGCTCATGCTTTGAATGTAAAGTTCATGAAACCATTCCTATTACAAGGTCCTGTAGATGCGTCCCTACATTATCTTCCAAGGTCTTTATGGTTTTGGCTCTTATATTTAGATCTTTGATCCATCTAGAGTTGATTTTTGTATAAGGTGTGAGATGGTATTCTTCTCTCATTCTTTTGCATATGGATATCCAGTTCTCAAAGCACCACTTGTTAAAGAGGCCATTCTCTCCCAACTGAGTGGTCTTGGTGGCCTTGTTGAATATGAGATGACTGTATATGCAAGGATCTATATCAGAACTGTCAATTCGGTTCCATTGGTCAGTAGGTTTATCCTTGTGCCAATACCATGCAGTTTTGATCACTGTACCTTTGTGGTATGTTTTAAAGTCAGGTAATGTGATACCTCCAACTTCAGTTTTCTTTTTCAATATGTCTTTGGAAATTCGGGGCCTCTTACCTTTGCAAATATGTTTTGTAGTTAGTATTTCCAGTTCGTTAAAAATTACAGTGTTGATTTTTACTGGGATTGCATTAAATCTGTAGATTAATTTTCATAGGATAGACATTTTGATAATGTTTAGTCTTCTTATCCATGAATATGGAATATTCTTCCATTTATTTAAGTCTTCTTTGATTTCCTTTTACAGGGTTTGTAGTTTTCTGAATACAAGTCCTTTGCATGTTCAGTTATATTTATTCCAATGTATTTGATTCTTTTAGTTAGTATTGTCAATGGTATTTTTTTTTTATTTCCTCCTCAAATTGCTCATTATTGGTGTACAGACATGCTACTGATTTTTGATCATTGACCTTATAGCCTGCAAAATTACTGAACTCTTTTATAAGATCTAGAAGCTTTGTTGTAGATTTCTCAGGTCTTTCTATGTATAGGATCATGTCGTCTGCAAATAATGAAATGTTTATTTCTTCTTTTCCAATCTGGTTGACTTTTATATCCATTTCTTGCCTCAGTGCTCGAGCAAGTACTTATAAGACAATGTTAAATAGGAGTGGTGATAGTGGGCATCCTTGTCTTGTTTCCAATCTCAGAGGGAATGCTTTTTGGATTTCACCACTGAAGATGATGTAAGCTTTGAGTTTTTCATACATACCCTTTATCATATTCAAAAGTTTCCTTCTATTCCTATCTTTTGCAATGTTTTTATGAGGAAAGAGTGCTGTATTGTGTCAAATGGATTTTCTGCATCTATAGAGATGATCATGTGATTTTTTTCTTTCAATCATTTTATGTGGTGTATTACATTGATTGAGTTTCTTATATTGAACCATCCTTGCATACCTGGGATGAAACCCACTTGGTAATGCTGTATAATCCTTTTGATATGTTCTTGAAATCAATTAGCAAGAATTTTGTTGAAGATTTTAGCATTTAGATTCATTAGAGAAATTGCTCTGTAATTTTCCTTTCTTGTGGTATCTTTGTTTTTGGTATTAGGGTAATGTTAGCATCATAGAATGAGTCAGGCAATATTCCTTCTACTTCCATGTTTTGAAAGAGCTTAAGCAGAATTGCTGTTAGCTCTTTTTGGAGTTTTTCGAAGAATTCACCTGTGAAGCCATCTGGTCCTGGGCTCTTCTTATTTGGGAGGTTTTTGATGATGGAGCCTATCTCTTTAATTGTAATTGGACTGTTGAATTCATCAATTTTTTTTCTTTCATCAGTGTAGACTGTTTGTGAGTTTCTAGAAACTTCTTCATTTCCTCTAAATTTTCATTCTTGTTGGCATATAATTTTTCAAAGTATCCTCTTACGATACTCTTTATTCCTCTGGGGTCAGTAGTAATATCCCCTTGCTCATTCCTTATTTTGTATATTTCCATGTGTTCTCTCTTTTTCTTTGTTAGTCTGGCTAAGGGTTTGTCAATTTTATTGATCTTCTTGAAGAACCAGCTTTTGGTTTTGTTTACTTTTTCTAGTGCTTTCTTATTCTCTATTTCATTTAGTTCTGCTCTAATCTTTGTTATTTCCTTCTTTCTACTTTTTTAAAGTTTAGTTTGTTGTTGTTTTTTCAATTGCTCCAAGTGTGCAGTTGGATATTCTATTTTAGCTTTTTCTTCTTTTTTAATATATGTATTTATGGCTATGAACTTCCCTCTCAGGAAAGCTTTGGCTGCATCCGATAAGTTCTGATATGTTGTGTTGTCATTTTCATTAATTTCAAGGTAGTTACTGATTTCTTTTGAGAAATCCTGCTCGACTCACTGTTTGTCTAAGAATGTACAGTTTACCTTCATTATCTTTGTGACTAACTGTTTCTCTGCCCTTAGTGATTTCCAATAACATTCCATTGTGGTCAGAGAAATTCCTTTGTATAATATCAATTTTTCTGAATTCATTGAGAATTGTTCTGTGGCCTAGCATGTGGTCTATTTTGGAGTATGTTCCATGTGCACTCAAGAAGAATGTAAATCCTGGTGTATTTGTGTGTAGTGTTCTGTATATGTCTATTAAGTCCAGGTCCTCTAATTTATTGTTCAAAGCCTTTGTTTCTTTATTGACTCTCTGTCTAGATGTTCTGTCTAATGATGATAATGGTGTATTAAAGTCCCCCACTGTAATAGTAGAGGCATTTATTTATCCACTTATTTTTTCCAGAGTTTGCCTCATGTATTTTGAGGCACCCTGAATAGGTGCATAAAGTTTTATGATTGTTCTCTCTTCTTGAGAGATTACCCCTTTTACTAATATATAGTGTCCATCTTTGTCTCTTACAATAGTTTTGCATTTAAAGTCTATTTTGTCTGATATTAGAATAGCTACTCCTGTCCTTTTTTGGCTATTGTTTGCTTGTAAAATTGTTTTCCAGTCATTCACTTTTAGCCTCCTTGAATCCCTGGGTCGAAGGTGGGTTTCTTGTAGACAGCATATAGATGGATCATATTTCCTTATCCATTCTTCCAATCTGTGTCTCCTGAGTGGTGAATTTAATCCATTAATATTCAGTGTTATTATTTGCAATGAATTTCTTACTTCAGCCATATTGTCTTTGGGTTAATGTATGTCATATATTGTTTTGTTTCTGTTTTTGTCTTTTTAGTTGTTTTTAAACTCTCCTCCAACTCCCTCTCCATTGTTTTTTCCTTTCAACTTGTAGAATTTCCTTTAGTATTTCTTGAATTGCCATTTTCTTATTGACATACTCTCTTAATTTCTGTTTATATGTGAATATTTTGAACTCTCCATTATTTTTGAATGCCAGTTTTGCTGGATAGAGAATACGTGCTTGGAATTTTTTTTCTTTTAGTACTTTGACTATATCATACCACTGTCTTCTTGCCTCCATGGTTTCAGATGAGAAATCAGAAGTTAATCCTATTTTGCTTCCCTTGTATATGTTGTTCTCTTTTCTGTTGCTCTCTTGAGTATTTTCTCTTTGTCTTGAGCATTGGACATTTTGACAAGTATATGTTGTGGAGTTGGCCTGTTGGGGTTTATACTGTTTGTGGTGTGCTGTGCTTCATGGATCTGCACATCCATCTCTCTCAATAGGATTGGGATGTTTGCAGCCATTATTTCCTTCAAAACTTCTTCTGTTCCCTTTCCCTTCTCTTCTCCTTCTAGGATGCCCATAATGCATATATTTTTGTGTTTTGTGTTGTCAGTTAGATCCCTGCGTCCCTGGCTGGATTTTTTCTATCTTTTTGTCTATCTGTTCTACTATCTACTTGATTTCAGATGTATTGTCTTTCACATCACTAATTATTTCTTCTGCCTGTTGAAATCTGCAGTTATGTGAATCCAGTGTTTTTTTGTTTTCTTGCATTGTGCCATTGATCACCATCATATCCATTAGGTTTTTGGGTATGTTTACAATTTCTTCAGTATGCTCTCCCAGTGTCTTCTTTATATCCTTAATCTCTTCTTTCACTTCATTAAGTTGGTCCATGATATTTGTTTGGAAAACTTTGGTTAATTGTTCAATGTTCTGCATCTCTTCCTGGTTTTTAGTTTGTTCATTGGATTGGTCCATGTCTTTCTGTTTCTCAGTGTGGTTTGAATTTTTTTGTTGCCGTCTAGTCATCATTTTAACTTGGTGGGTTCATTCAGTTGATTAGCTTCTCCCTCTGCTCTAGAGTTTTATTTAGCTGTTGTTTTTGGGTGTGAGTTAAGCTTTCTCTTTGACGCTTTTTCTTCTTATTTTATTTCCTTGCTTCTTTCTATGTACCTTGAAGGCAAAAGATTAGGGCCAGAGGAATTGAAAGATTTGAGAAAGGAAGAAGGATAATAGTAATATTGATAAAAGGTAGAAGAGGGGCCAAATTAGACTTAGTGAAATGAATATTTAACTCATGTAGGCAGTGTAGAGTAATAGGAAAAAAAGTGGAGTACCTACAATGGACTGGGAAACCAAATAGAGGAATATATTTATAATGATTTAGAAGGCTACAATGATGAGGAGGGAGAGAAATAGTGAAGCAAGGGCTGAAAATAAAAAGTAAATATTAATAAAATAGAAGAAAACCGAATAGATATAATAGAAATTGATACCCTTAAGTTGTGGGCTAATGAAAAAACGTGGTGTGTAAGAACTTCAACAGAAAGCAGAAGGCAGAATGATGAAGGATGGGGAAGAGATAGCTTGGGAGGCAAAATCAATATAGACAGAGAATTGGAAATCACTGAAGAAGAAGGACATCAAAGAAGAGACAAGCTAGCAAAACCTAATTTAAAAAAAAATGGAAAAATGAAGGTGGGGAGGAAAGAGGAAAGAAAAGCAAGAAATAACAAATAAACAGAGAAAGACCAAACAGCCACACAAGGAGGCAGTCAAGCAAAGATAAGAAGGAACAGTGTTCCTTCTAGGATACTTGTGGAACCTCTCAGCCTGCTTGTGTTTATCAATCAATTTCCCTGCAGGGTTCTATCTGCAGGTTTTGAGGCAGATTTTAACTATTAAATTAATTTAAAAGACTTCATTTTTTAAAGTGACTTTTTTTTTTTTTGGCCAAATAAGGGACCCAAAAGAAGTCCTCTTTTAGACCACCCCCTTCACCAAGGAGACCCTAGCTAGGCTTGTGGAAACTAATCAAGCACTTCACACTTCCTGGCCTTCCCAGGGGAGCTGAAGCTCTGATGCTTGTCAGTGCAGAATGATAAAATTAGCTGACTCTGCCCCCTTTGGAGCCAAGCCTTAGTGTCACCAAGCTCCTGGGTAAATTAGGCTTCCTCGGTAGATTTGCCTCTCCCTGCTAGCTTATCTGCTACCCAAAGGTATAAGGGGATCCATGTAGCCAAATTCACATAAAGGGATCCCCTCTCCAACTTCTGTCAGAACCCTCCCTCTCTTGGAGAATGCTCCGTCTCACCAGGTTGGCAGGGTTTGTAGCGTATCCCTGGGCAGCTAGGTAAATAAACTTCCGCAGCAGATTTGCCCCTCCCCTCTGCCTGGTGTGGATTCAATTCAGCTATTTTGTTTGCCCAAGCTGCAAGGGGTTCCAGGCAGCCAAATTCACAGAAAGGAAACCCCTTTACACCCTTTGCCAGAATCCTCCCATGCTCGGAGAACGTTCCTGCTCACCGGGTTGACGGGAGGGAGTCACGGCTCAAACCAGCCATTTTCCCTGAGGGTGGGGCTCAACCATCTGTGTTAACCTCCACAGGCAGGCTTAAAACTCATGAATCTCTACTGATCAATCCACGCTGTTGATCTCCCTGCAGATAGATGTCCCAAGCTTCTTGCTCCATGTGCCAACTGCACAGACCCCCCGGGCAGGACCCTGTCCACAGTCGGGCATCCTCAGAGAGCTAGTCAGTGAGTGCCCTCCTAAACTGATGCCATCTTACCTCTCCTTAGGGGGGGATCTTGATGACTCTTTCAATCTCTTTTCTTGTGAATGGTTTGATGGGGTCTTCCATTTCTTCTAAGACAATGTAAGTTGTTCGTGTGTTTCTAGAAATTTGTCCATCATCTCTATCTTCTCTAGTTTTTTGGCATACAGTTGTTCATATTATCCTCTTATGTTCGCTCTTATTTCTCCAAGGTCAGTGGTAATGTCCCACCCCTCATTTCTGATTTTATTTATTTGCAGCTGCACTCTTCTCTTTTTCAGTGTAGCTAAGGGTTTGTAGATTTTTTTGATCTTCACAAAGAACCAACTTTTGGTTTTGTTAATTATCTATATTGTTTTGTTGTTGTTGCTATATTTATTGTTATTGTTCTCAAGCTCATTTACTTCTGCTCTGATCTTTACTATTTCTTTTCTTCAGTTTGTTTTGGGATTACTTTGCTATTCTTTTTAATTCCCTCCAGGTGTGCAGTTAGATCTTCAATTTTATATCTTTTTTCTTCTTCTTCTTTTTTATTTATTGAAGTATATCACTTATACATGAACATACATAATCAATAAGTGTATAGCAATAGCTGTGACCTTACAAAACAAACATGCATAACATCATACAGGGCTCTCATACCTCACCTTACCACAACTACCTTGCAGTGTTGTTAAACTTTTTAAACTAATGATTAAAGAGCATCCTCAAAATATTACTACTAACTAAATTATTTTCCCCCAACCCACCCTATTATTAATTTTATATCATTTATACATGAACATAGCTAAACAATAAGTGCATAGTAAAAGTTGTGAATTTACACAGAAAACATACATATCATCATACAAGGGTCATATATCAACTCTCCAACAATGCTTTGCATTGTCGTGAGACATCTGTTACAAGTTATGAAAGAATTTTGTCAAACTCATACTGCTAATTATAGTCCTTACCTTACATTTTGTGTATTTTCCCCTGCCCCACCCTGTTATTATTTTTTAAATATATTTTGATGACAGAAGTTGTAAACTTACAAAACAAACATGCACATGTGCAGACTTCGCAAACAACAACCCTCTATCAACACACCACACCATGGTAAAACATTTGTTACATATTATGAGATACTATCATCCATTCATTACCAGGTCCATAGCTTACATTTGGCACATTTTCCAAACTCCCCATTTATCAACGTAGTAAAATTTTGGCATAGATATAAGAATATTATATTATTACTGCTAACCGCATGCCATAGGTTACTCCAGTTGTATTTTCTCCCATACCTCTCCACATTCCCACCACCCTGCAACAGTGATGTACATCTGCTCTAGCTCACAAAGGACACTCTTGCATCTGTACCATCAACAACAATTCTCATATACCTCTGGGTTTACTGTGCAATTCAGTCCCTAGATTATTCTCATACTATCTGTCAAATGACATTTACATCCCTAGACTATCATTTTCAGCCACATCAACATTTATAAACCAGCTGTTACTCACTATAACTTGTTACCATCAAGACTGTAAATTTCCACATTTTTACAGTGAAGCTAATTAAAACTTCTACATACAATAACTGAGGTCCATCTCAGTCGTTCTCTTATCTCCTTTAAGATTCCACCACCTACCACCAGGTCTTGAATTTATTTTCCTAAATTTTCTTCTTGAAGCTTTATGGTTCTTGCTTTTATATTTATATTTTTTATTCATTTTGAGTTAACTTTTGTATAAGGATTTTGCTATGGATATCTAGTTTTCTCAGCACCATTTGTTGAATGGACTGTTCTACCTGATTTGGGTGGGTTTCACAGGATACTCAAAAATTAGTTAACCATAGATGTGAGGGTCTGTTTCTGAACCATTAATTCTATTCTATTCATCTATGTGTCTGTGTTTATGCCATTACCATACTGTTTTTACAACTGAAGCTTGGTGATATGATTTAAAGTACAGAAATGAGAGTTTTCCAACTTTGATTTTCCTTTATAAGATGTTTCTGGCTATTCAGGATTCCTTACCCTCCCAAATTAATTTGATAATCATGTTTTCCAATTGTTTAAAAAATGCTGGTGGAATTTTTATTGGGAATACATTGAATATGTACATCAATTTGAGTAGAATTGACATTTTAATGATCTTTAGTCTTCCAATCTATAAGCATGAAATATTCTTTCCATCATTTACGAATTTTAAATTTATTTTAACAATGAGTTGCAGTTTTCTGAATACAAGTGCTTTTCATCTTTGGT
Source organism: Cabassous unicinctus (assembly GCA_029593785.1). Lineage (NCBI taxonomy): Eukaryota > Metazoa > Chordata > Mammalia > Cingulata > Chlamyphoridae > Cabassous > Cabassous unicinctus. The sequence continues at coordinate 11,168 of JAQZBX010035146.1, forward strand.
TAAGTTTAATCCTAAACATTTGACTTTTATCTGTGATTTTTTTTCACCACTCTTTTCACACTTTTAGTTACTTTTATTGATACAATCTTCATTTCTATACTCTCTTCCAGGCATCTCTTTCCTGTCTTTTCTTTTCAGGCTGTAACACATCCTTTAGCATTTCCTGCAAAGTGGGTCTCTTGTTTAGAATCTCTTTCAGTTTCTGTTTATCCATGAATATTCTAAACTTGCCCTCATTTTTGAAAGACAATCTTACCAGATATAAGATACCTGGCTGGAAGTTTTTCTCTTGCAGTATGTTAAATATATCATACCACTGACTTCTTGCCTCCATGATTTCTGGTTAGAAATCAGCACTTAATCTTATTGGGTGTCCCTTATATGTTATGTATTGCTTTACTCTTGCAGCTCTCAGAATTCTCTCTTTGTCTTTGGTATTTGTCATTCTGATTAGTATGTGTATTGGAGTTGGTCTATTCAGAATTTTTTGGAAGGGAGTATGGTATACTTCTTGGACATGGATATCTATGTCCTTCAATAGAGTTGGGGAATGTTCTACCATTATTACTTCAGATATTCCTTCTGTCCCTTTACCCTTCTCTTCTTCTGGGACACCCATGGCACGTATGTTTGCACATCTCTTGCTGTCATTTAGTTCCCTGAGACCTTGTTCAACTTTTTCCAATCTTTTCTTCACCTGTTCTTTTGTACATTCACTTTCAGAGGCCATTTCTTCCAGTTCAACAATCCTTTCTTCTGCCTCTTCAAACCTGCTATTATATGATTCCAGTGTATTTTTAAATTTCATTTATTGCAACTTTCAATCCCATAAGGTCTGCTATATTTCTATGTATGCTTTCAAATTCTTCTTTGTGCTCATTCAATGTCTTCTTAATATCCTTAATTTCTTTAACCATCTCATTGAATTTATTAAGGAGATTTGTTTGAACATCTATGATTAGTTGTCTCAACTTCTTTATGTCATCTGGAGGCTTATTTTTTCCCTTAACTGGGCCATATCTTCCTGTTCCTTGGTGTGGATTGTAATTTTTTGTTGGTGTCTTGACATCTGGCTATCTAGAATATTTATTCTGGGTGCAGTTTCTCCATTTGAGGGTTCCTGTCTCTTCTCTCTTGCTGGTTATATAGCAGGAGCCAAGGATGTAGTTTGTGCTATTAGCTGTGGAGGCTCAAGCAGCCTTCAGTGCCCCAAGGACCAATAATGCTTCTCCCATCTTTCTCCTTTGCCAGGGTTAGGGACAGAGCCACAGCTGTGTGGAATAATCTAAGTTGTACAGGTCTAGACACTAGTTGCCTAGAGAACCTGATGAAGCTTCATGCCTCCTTCTTCCTTGCCTGGGGTGGGGATTGAGCTGCAGATGTGGGCAGCAATTTATGCAGTGCAGGTCCAAGATGACTGCAGTTGCCCTGTTAAACTTCTGATTATTCAATCTGTGCCAGCCAAATGTACTTGCAGGTAGCTGGTTAGGCTTTGGCAGGGTCCCTCAGCTTCCTCCCTGCCTGTGGTGGGGCTGAAGACTTGGCTAGGGCTGCTGGCCAATCTTGGGGAAAGAAATCGGTCTCTACTATCACCGTGATTTTCAGTCAGCCCAGTTTTCCCTCATGCTGCTGGTGTTGTCAAAATGGCAGATACCGGCCTCCTTCTGACTTGGACAGGTTCAAAGTTCAGCTGTTCTTAGGGTTATATTTTAGCCAGCTAAAATGATCAGTAGTTGACATTGGTGGCCAATTGTCTCTTCTTCCCCTGTTTTTGGGGAATGGAGCTTCCAATTCCTGCCACAAAATAGTTCCTGTGGTGACTTGCACCAACAAAATAGGATGATCACCAGCCTCCATGGTGTGATCTGTTATTTCCTGGAGATGCTGGTGCACCTGCCCCCAGCTTCCTCCCTGTCCAAGGTGGGACTGGAGCTTAGGCTAGAGCAGCAATCTGATCTAGATGCAAAAAAGCCAGTCCCTACCAGCACCGTGATTTTCAGTCAGACCCATTTCCCCTTGTGTCAGGCTCAGAGTTAAGAAGGTGGCTACCAGCCGATTTCTGACTTGAACAGGTTCAAACTTTAGCTGTTCTTATGATTATAATTTAGCCCAATAAATTTAATAATCAGTACCTGAAGGAAGGTACTGGTGCCCAACAGTCTCTTCCTCCCCCATTTTTGGGAAGTGGAGCTTCCAGTTCCAGCTGTGGAATAGCTACCAAGGTGGCTTGTGTTTCCAGTGGAGGATGGGCACTGGCCTCCATGGCATGGAGTGTTCTACTTAAGAATCTTTTCTGCAGATGGGCAGTTTTCTCCTTCCTATCTTTCAAGGATGCTGAAGAATGCACTTCTGGTCTCCTGGAGCCCTGAAACAAGTCCTTTAGTTAGCTCTGGGTGATTACTAGCAGCCCTGTAGCATGACCTGATTCTAGTAGCATCTTACTTTGCTGCCATCTTGCTGGTTGTTTCCGTTCTTCTTTTTTAATATAAATATTGAGGGTTAAACATTCCCCTCTCAGCGCTACCTTTGCAGTGTCAGATAGATTTTGATAAGTTGTGTTCTTATTTTCTTTCATCTTAAGATATTTGCTTAATTTTCTTGCAATTTCCTTTTTGACCAACTGATTATTTAAGAGTATGTAGTTTAATCTCATTTATTTATGAAGTTTTCCTTTTCCCATCAATTTTTGGTTTCAGTTTCATTCTGTTATGCTCAGAGAAAGTATTTTAAGGAATTTCACACTTTACAAATTTATTGATACTTGATTTGTGACCCAAAATATCGTCTATCTTGGAGAAGGCTCCATGAGCACTTGAAAAGAAAGTGTAATCTGCTGTTTTGGAGTGCAAAGCTCTATACATATCTGTTAAGTCTAGTTCATTTATTATATTATTAAAGTTCTCTGTGTCTTTATTTATCCTCTGGCCAGATGTTCTATTCAATTCTGAGGGTAGTGTGTTGACGTCTGCAACTATTATTGTAAAGATATCTATTTCTCACTTCAATTTTGCCATTGTGTGCCTCATATATCTTGGGGCACTCAAGTTAGGTGCCTAAATGTTTAGTATAGTTATTTCTTCTCAGAGATTTGCCATTTTGTTAATATATAATGACCTTCTTTATCCCTTATAAGAATTTTTCCTTTCTTATCTATTTTTTTTTCTAATATTAGTGTCACTACACCAGCTCCTTTTTGGTACTATTTGCATGGAATATCTTTTCCAACCTTTCCCTTCTAACCTCATTATGTCCTTATGTCTGAGGTGGGTCTCTTGTAGACAAGATATAGACTGCAAATATTTTTATCCATTTAATCAGTCTATGTGTCTTGATTGGGAAGTTCAAGCCATTAACATTAAATATTATTACTATAAAGGCCTTAGTAACTTCATCAATTTTGTCATTCAGCTCTCTGTTGTCTTACTAGTATATTGTTTGTCTTCTAACCCTTTAGTTTACTTTTCCTAAAACTCTTCATTTCTACACTCTTCTCCAAATCTCTCACTTTTGTTTTTTCCTTTCAGTCTGCAGCACCTCCTTTAGTATCTCTTGTAAATCTGGTGTTTTGGTAACATATTCCATCAATTTTTCTTTGTCTGTGAAGTCGCTGTACTCACTGTCAATTCTGAAGGAAATTTTGGGGGATACAGAATTCTTGGCTGGCAGTTTTTCTCTTTCAGTACCTTAAATATCTCATACCACTTATTTTTTGCCTCTATTGTTTCTGAATAGAGGTCGGCACTTAATCTTATTGAGTTTCCCTTGTATGTGATGCTTTGCTTTTCTCTTCCTGCTTTCAGAATCCACTCTTTATCTCTGATATTTGTCATTCTGAATAATAGGTTTCTCATGGTATGGCTAGGAGGATTTATTCTGTTTGGGGTGCGTTGTCCTTCTTGGATATTGATATCTATGTCTTTCATTAGGGTTTGAAAATTTTCAGTTTTTATTTCTTCAAATATTTTTCTACTACTTTTCCACTCTCTTCTACTTCTTGGACAACCATAATGCAAATGTTTGGGTGTTTCATGTAGTCATTCAATTCCCTGGGACTCTGTTCCAGTTTTTCCATTCTCTTCTCTTTCTGTTCTACTATATTTTCCCATTCAGATGTTCTGTCTTCAAAATCACTAATTCTGTCTTCAAGCAATTTATATCTCTGATGTGCTTCTATTATATATATTTTAAATTTATTGAAGTATACCACTCTGACATGAACATACATAAACAATAAGTGTATGGCAAAAGTTGAGAACTTACAAAGCAAACATTCATAACATCATACAGGGGTCACATACATCAACCGTCCACCAACACCTTGCAATGTCATGAGACATTTTTTACAAATTATGAAAGAATATTTTCAAAATCTTACTACTAATTCTAGTCCTTATGTTACATTTGGTGTATTTTCCCCCAAACCACCCTATTATTATTTTTTAAATATATTTTGATGACAGAAGTTGTAAACTTACAAAACAATTATGCACATATGCAGAATTCCCAAACAATACCCCTCTATCAACACAACACACCATGGTGGAATATTTGTTATAAATTATGGGATAATATCATCTGATTATTACCAGGTCCACAGCATCCATTTGGTAAACATTTTCCATACTCCTTCATTATCAATACAGTACATCTTTGGCATAGATGCAAGAATATTATGTTATTACTGTTAACCATGCTCCATAGGTCACTCCAGTTGTATTTTTCCCATGATTCCTCACTTTTCTACCATCCTGCAATACTGATGTACATCTGCTCTAGCTCACAAAGGACATTCTTGCGTCTGTACCATCAACCACTATTCTCATTCACCTCTGGGTTTACTGTGCTATTCAGTCCCTAGATTATTCTCTAGCTTTCTGTCAATTGGCATTTACATCCCTAGACTACCATTTCCAGCCACATCCCATTTATAAACAAACTGTTACTCACTATATTGTGTTACCATCAGTTCTGAACATTTCTACACTTTTACAGTAAAAGTAATTAAAACTTCTACATACATTAAACATCAGTAGTCCATCTCAGTCCTCCTCTTATCTCCTTTAAGAATCCACCACCTACCACCAGGTCTTGAAGATATTTTCCTACATTTTCTTCTGGAAGCTTTATGGTTCTTGCTTTCATATTTAGGTTTTCAATTCATTTTGAGTTAATTTTTATATAGGGTGTGAGATAGGGGTCCACTTTCCTTCTTTTCCTATGGATATCCAATTTTCTCAGCACCATTTGTTGAATGGACTGTTCTGCCTGAGCTGGTTGGGATTGACAGGCTAGTAAAAAATCACTTGCCCATGGATGTGAGGGTGTGCTTTTTAACTATCAATTAGTTTCCATTGGTCTATGTGTCTCTTTATGCCAGTACCATGCTGTTTTTAGCACTGTAGCCAAGTACTATGACTTCAAGTCCAGAAATGAGAGTCTTCCAATTTTGCTTTTCATTTTAAGATATTTCTGGCTACTCAAGATCCCTTGCCCTTCCAAATAAATTTGATAATCATGTTTTCCATTTATTTAAAAAATATTTTTGGAAGTTTTATCGGGATTGCATTGAGTCTGTATATCAATTTGAAAAGAATTGACATCTTAATGATATTTCATCTTTCAATCCATGAGTATGGAATGTTCTTCCAATTATTTTGGTCTTTTTTATTTCTTTTAACTGTCATATTTTATTTTCACCACTCTTTTGACGCTTTTAGTTACTTTTATTGATATAATCTTCATTTCTAGACTCTCTTCCAGTCCTCTGTGTCCTGTCTTTTCTTTCAGGCTGTAGCATACCCATTAGTATTTCCTGCAAAGCAGGTCTCTTGGTTACAAAGTCTCTCATTTTCTGTTTATCTGTGAATATTTTAAACTTGCCCTCATTTTTGAAAGACAGTCATGCTAGATATAAGATATTGGCTGGAAGTTTTTCTCTTGCTGTATGTTAAATATATCATACCACTGTCTTCTTGCCTCCATGGTTTCTGGTGAGAAATCAGCACTTAATCTTATTGGGTATCCCTTATATGTTATGCACTGCTTTCCTCTTGCTGCTTTCAGAATTCCCCCTTTATCTTTGTCATTTGACATTCTGATTAGTATGTGTCTTGGAGTAGGTCTATTCAGATTTTGGGGGGGAGTACATCGTGCTTCTTGAACATGGATATCTATATCTTTCAATATGATTGGGAAATTTTCTACCATTATTTCTTCAAATATTTCTTCTGCCCCTTTCCCTTCTCTTTTCCTTCTGGGATACCCATGATATGTATGTTTGCCCACCTCTTGCGTCCTTTAGTTCCCTGAGACCTTGTTCAAGTTTTTCCATTCTTTTTATCATCTGTTATTTTGTATCTTCACTTTCGGAGACCATTTCTTCAAGCTCACCAATCCTTCCTTCTGTCTCCTCAAACCTGTTATTATATGACTTCAGTGTATATTTAATTTCATTTATTGCACCTTTCATTCTTATAAGATCTGCTATTTTTCTTTGTATGCTTTCAAATCCTTTTTTGTGCTCATCCAATGTATTCTTAACATCCTTAATTTCTTTAGCCATCTCATTGGATTTATTAAGGAGATTTGTTTGAACATCTATGATTAGTTGTCTCAATTCCGTTATGTCATCTGGAGGTTTATCTTTTTCCTTTAACTGGGCCATATCTTCCTGTTTCTTGGAATGGATTGTTATTTTTTGTTAGTGTCTTGGCATCTGGCTTACTAGAGTATTTATTCTAGGTGCAGTTTTTCTCTTTATTATAGGGCTTCCTGCTCTTTCTCCCTTACTGGTTGTGTCGTAGGATCCAAGGATGTTGTTGGTGCTATAAGCTCTGGATGCTCAGGCTTCCTTCATGCCCAAAGGACCAATGAAGCTTCTCTCAACTTTCTCCTTTGCCAGGGGTAGGGACAGATCCAAGTCATGCAGGGCTAGACTCTACTTCCCCAGAGAGACTGATGAAGCTTCACTCCCTTTTCTCCCCTGCTTAGGGCAGGGGTAGACCTGCAGTTGTGGGCAGCAATCTCTGTAGTGCACGTCCAATATGACTACAGTTGCCCCCGTAGACTTCCAATTATTCAGTCTGTGCCAGCTAAATGTACCTGCAATTACCTGGATAGGCTGGTGCAGGGCCCATCAGCTTCCTCCCTGCTAGAGGTGGGGCTGAAGCCTAGGCAGGGCTGTAGGCCAATCTGGGTTAAAGAAAGTGGTTTCTATGTCACTATGATTTTCAGTCAGTACAGCTTCCTCTGAAGGGATTAGAGGAAAAATGGCAGCTACTGGCCTCCTTCTGACTTTGACAGTCTCAAACTTCAGCTGTTCTTAGGGTGATACTTTAGCCAGACTAATTTACTATCAGTAGTTGAAATAGGTGGCCAAACATCTCTTCCTCCCCTGTTTCTGGGAAATAGAGTTTCCAATTCCTGCCACAGAATAGCTCTTGGGTTGGCTTGCACTGCCAAAGTAGGATGATCACCAGCCCCCATGGCATGGCCTGTAATTTCCTGGAGAGGCTGGTGCAGCTCATCCCAGCTTCCTACCTGCCCAAGATAGGCCTGGGGCCTAAGGTAGAGCAGCAATCTGGTCTAGATGGTAAAAAGCTGGTCCCTACCAGCACTGTGACTTTCAGTCAGCCTCGCTTCCCCACATGTCAGGTGTGGAGTTAAAATGGCAGCCACTGGCCTCTTTCTGACTTGGACAGGTTCAAACTTTAGCTGTTCTTAGGATTATACTTTATCCCACCAAATTTACTAATCAGTAGCTGAAATTGGTGCCCAACCGTCTCTTCCTCCCCTGTTTTGGGAAGTGGAGCTTTCAATTCCAGCCATGGAACAGCTCCCGAGGTAGCTTGTGCCTCCAGTGGAGTATGGGCACCAGCTTCCATGGTGTGGAGTGCTCTACTTAATCTTCTCTGCAGATTGGCCGCATCCTCCTTCCATTCTTTCAAGAATGTTCCAGCATGCACTTCTGGTCTGCTATAGTCCCCAAATAAGTGCTCTAGATAGCTCTGGGAGATCACCAACTGTCCTGTAGCAGGAGCTGATTCTAGGAGGTCCTTACTCTGCTGCCATCCTGGTGGTTCCTCTAATGTATTTTTAATCTCTTCAAACATGTCTTTTTTTCCCTTCACTTAACTCCTGTAACTTTTCTTTGCAGAATTTCAAGTTCTTCTTTATGCTTACCCAGTGTCTTCCTAATATCCTTATTTCTTTATTCATATTTTCCTTATATTCTTTTAACTTATTTGCGGGAATTGTGTGATTATCACTGATTTATTATCTTAAATCCTCTATCTCTTCAGAGTATTTAGTTAGTTCCTTTGACTGGGCCATCTCTTCCTGTTTCCTAGTATGGATTATAATTATTTGATGATGTCTAGGCATCTGAATATGTTGGTAAATTTATGCTCATAGCCAATTTCTCTCTCTTGCCAATGTTTATATTTTCCCTCAGTTCTTTCTTTGAAATTTAGTTGAACTTAATTTATCATTAAAATTGCCATACTTAAGTTATGCAAATTGGTCAGAAACTCACTAATGTGGCACAGCTTTTCTCCCAGGTGTTAAGATACAGACGAAATGGAAAATAGTTTTTGTCCATGCAATTTCCAGACTAGTCAGAAGATGATGCTTGTCAGCACACCTTTCAATGGAGGTGTTTCAGTCTCGGATTTCTTGTGTTCCCTTGTTGATTCTACAGAGTAGAGATTCAAATCAGCCTCTGCTTGCTGATTTCGATGAAGAAAATTCCCCCAACTGACCCTCCCTTTTCCTTTGAAACAGCTGAGAGTGAGGATGATGTCTTTTCCACTCTTAGTTAGCTGCAGTGAGCTAGAAGTGTTACCCCAGCTTAATATTTTGGCATGGAGGGAAGGTAACCCTTCCCTGCCACTGCAGAGGATTGGTAACTCAAGTTTCGAGTTTTTGTTTTTTTTATCTCTCTGTCCCTCACCCTGCTGGGAATTGTGTAGCACTGTCCTTATCTGCTAACCTCCAAAGCAGATCCATCAGACAGCGTTTGGCTCTTTCACTGTTGTTTTTGTGAAAGCACTGAGCTTTTCCTATTAATGTGACACCATCTCCCCACAATTCTCCTTCAATGACCTTTTCACAGAAACATTTGTATACAGCCAGCCAAAGATAAGGAGCAACCTTCCTAGTCACCTGGTAGATGGAAAAGGATAGCTGATCAGTGTTCAAAAACCAGGCTGTTAAAGAGGCTCTCTTACAGAGTGTGAACTGACCATTTTCCAGTGAAGAATAGGAAAAAATACTAATTGGATGTATCCAGGTAGAGCTTTAAAATATATTAACAGAAAGAGTGTAAATGTGACTCAATAACTGAAAGGTTTATGCACCTTGATTTCATTTTCAATCATGCAATGTACTTAGATTCTCTGATCCTTTCATTGTTGAAATTAACATATAAGACCAAAGTTAGGAGAGAAAATGAAACAAAAAAACTTAATTCATTGATTTTAGAAAGTTATTTTTTTCCATATGCTCTATGTGGAATTCCTCATGATAAACCTTCTGTTGATAACAATAATGGCTTTTTATTTGTGAATAATGTGAATCATCTTCATTCATTTTATAGTATATTATTTTCATTTTATCCTTTAAGTACAGGGAGATGGCAACATAATTAAAGAAATTGACAATCTCACTAGCTTCACAGAGTTCCCTCTCATGGATATTTCAACCTCCCAAGAACTCCAAGTACAGTAAATTCTGATTTTCTTATTGATGTATCTGGGAACACTGACTGGGAATCTACTAACTGTTACTGTCATTGTAACAACCACATCTGCATCCTCCAATGTATTTCTTTATAGGCAATTTATCCCTAAATGAACTTTGATGCATTTCAGTTACTGGTCCTAAATTATTGTAACTTTTCTGACAATTAATAAATTGAATTCCCTCCCAGTATGTGCTGTTCATATTTTCATGTCTATATTGCTTCTAACCACAGAGTTTTCTGTCCTTCTGATGATGTGCTATGATTGCTATGTTGCCTTTTGCCATCTTCTGCACTATCGTTACTGGATAGCTCTGGTTTCTGGGCTACTAAGTTCTTGGCTTATGTCTATAAATGAGTTTAAGGACAGGCCATAGGGTAGGCAAGGGAATAAAGACTTTATTAAGAAACAAGAAAACAAAACAGGTACATGGTCCATGATGAGCCATGGATGCAGGCCTACTGCAAGGTGAATTGTGTGTATGGGGACCTAGGTCAGGCCTTTTCAAAATGTTTCCTCCTCCCATTTCATAATGTTGTGGGTGGGGCCACAGCTATTTTCTTTCCTGATTGGTTGTGCCACCTTTCAGTTCTCAGGGGCCAATGTCATCTGGGCTTTCTCTCTTGTTCCAAATGAGATTCTCATGGATGTGGTCTCATGAGATCCCTCAGGAGGTTTCTGGGTGGAATCTCATGGCCATGTTGTCTGCAAGCCATGTTGTCAGGTGGTCTCAGCTCCCTATCCCCTTTCACTATACTAACCTGCTTCAACTCCCCCCTCTGAGACTTTACACCCTTAATCTTAAGGGGGTGCTGAAAGGTGATGCTCATTCTTCTGTAGCTACTTCTTACTGGTTAGGTGGAGTAGGCCCTATGTGACAAAGTGTAAAGCCCTCTGACTATTCTATTGCATTTGAGGGAAGATGGGTCCAGTACCCTAGTTGGACCTGGATGAATTTCCACATTACTATAAGGCATTGATTCTCTAAGAAGTAAACTTAATTAGAATTTAAGATACATGGTCCCACTAAAATCATAAAGCAGATAGTGGTAAGCACACCCAAAAAGGGGGCCAGCCATGACATACTGAAGCATGAGAGTGAGAAAGCCCAGGTACCTTCAGAGGCTGCATTCTCCCAAAGTTGATGGGTAACAGCATTCTTCCTTGAGTTCTTTTATGCTGCTTGTTAATTCTAGGACAAGAATGTGGTAGACTTACTGGGTTTGATACAAATTATCAAACCCAATTCCCACATTAGTGGTTAAGTATAGGACAGGTAGGGAGGTAAGGGAGGGACTGCCCTAGACATAAACTCACAAAGACAGTACAGGCAACAATACGACAGGCATATACAAGTAAATTAAAGACAGTACTAAAGAGAGCCATTATTTTGTCTTATAAGCATATTAATTACTTAGAAAATGAAATATGTTTACCAGGACTTTTAATATGTTCAATATTCCTCTGCTTATGATCTAGAAAAGAAGAGATATTATATTCATCAGGTATATAGGTACATTATTTAATACTAATCAATGCACAATTTCTTCTTTGAGCTGTAGTTGATAGATCTAAGTACCAGGCTTGCAATCCCATGCATGCTTTCTCTCCATTGCAGCAAGCCATAAAGCCAATTGTGTTCATTAAATTCTCCTCACATTACTCTGGTAATTATTGCTCCACCTAGTATGTCCTTCACACCACCAGCATGCTGCAGCACTGTTGATCCTAGAGAGAGACTAGAAAGCTAAGGCTCCAGTGATTGACTTGCCTGGAGCATAGTGTCCTGCAGCACTATGAAACAGAGCCAGTTTGGAAGTAAAGATCATTGTACATCTGGCTGTATCAGGCCATTGTCAGCTGCTGCAGGAGTCCAAAACTGCAGTGTAGTCTCCATCCACATTAGAAGCAAAATCAGATATATAATAGGTACCTTTATTATTTTAGGGGTCAGTGACCAACCTAACCAAAAACTCAACAGGAAAGACAGTATTCACTGTACTTTAAAGAGATGACAAGAGTGATTGCAGATATTAAGGAGATACTGTCTGAGCATAAGGAAGAATTTGAATGAATACATATAAAAATAGCAGAACTTATATGAATGAAAAGCACTATAAATGAAAGTAAAAATATACTGGAAGAGTATTACAGCATATTTGAAGAGGAAGGAGAACAGATCAGTGAGTTTGAATACAGGGCCTGCAGAAGTAAACATAGAAAAGAGCAGATAAATAACAGAATGGCAAAAATTGAACAGGATACCTGAGTACTAAATGGAGGCATAGGACTGCAAGAGTAAAACTGCCAGCCAAGAATCTTATATTCAACAAGATTGTCTTTTAAAAATTAGGATGAGTTAGGATATTCACAAATAAACAGAATCTGAGAGAATTTGTAACCAAGAGACCATCTTTGCAGGAACTATTAAAGGGAGTGCTATATCTTGAAAAGAAGACAGTAGAGAGAGTCTTAGAAGTGTCTAGAAGTGAAGATTATATAAGAAAAAATATAAGTAAAAGTTTGAAAATAGTGGTGAATATAAGATATCACTTTTATATCAAAGCCAGATAAAGATATTATGAAAAAAAAATCAGAAACATTTCCTAGTGAGTATGGATAAAAAAAAATCCTCTAGAAAATACATGCTAATCAAATAGAACAACACATTAAAAAATTATTCACCAAGATTAAATGGATTTTATACCAGGTATGCAAGGATGGGTCAACACAAGAAAATCAATCAACATAACACTGCACACTAATAAACCAAAGAAGGAAAAACACATGATCATCACAATTGACACAGAAAAAGCATTTGACAAAATATAGCATCCTTCCTTAACAAAAATAATCTGAAACATATGAATTAAAGAAAATTTTCTCAAAATGATAAGAGGTATATATGAAAAATCCACAGCTAACATTATATTCAATGGTGAAAGACTGAAACATTTCATGTTTAGAATCAGAACAAGACAAGGATGCCCCTCGTCACTACTATTGTTTGATACAGTGCTAGAAGTTCTATGTAGAGCAATAAGGGAAGAAAAATAAAAGGCATACAAATTTGAAAGGAAGAAGTAAAACTTTCGCTATTCAAAGATAATATGATCCTATCAATAGAATGTTCCAAAAATCTACAACAAAGCTATTAGACATAATAAATGTGCTCAGCAGAGTGGCAGGATACAAGATGAATACTTAATATTCAGTAGTGTTTCTATACACCAGTAATGAGCAATTTGAGGAGGAAGTCAGGAAAAAGTTCGATTTACAATAGTGAATTAAAGATTCAAATATTGAGAAATAAGCTTAACCATGGAAATAAAGCAATTGTATTCAGAAAACTACAATGCATTGCTAAAAGAAATCAAAGAAGACCTAAATTAATGGAAGAACATTCTGTGTTAATGGATTGGAAGAACAAATAGTTTTACAATGTCAATTGTACCCAAGTTGATATATTGATTCAATGTAATCTTGATAAAAATTGTAACCTTTTTTTTTTTTAAGAAATGGAAAACACAATTTTCAAATTTATTTGGAAGGATAAGGTGCCCTGAAGAGTGAAAAACATAATTAAAAGGAAGAACAAAAGTGGAGGACTTTCAGTTCTGGACATTAAAATATTATCAAGCTACAGTGGTAAATATAGCATGGTCCTGGCATAAAGATAGGCTTATTTACCAATTAAATTGAATTGGTAAATCAGAAACAGACTCTCACATGTGTGGCCAAGTGATTTTTGACAAGGGTGTCAAGCCCACTCACCTGGGGCAGAACAGTTTA
>JAQZBX010035147.1:0-24701 GCA_029593785.1 Cabassous unicinctus
AAAAAAAAAAAAAAAAAAAAAAAAAAAAAAAAAAAATATATGCTAGACCAAGGCAAAACATCCCAAACTTTCCCCATTATGGTCTGAGTAGTTTTTTCATGGCAACCCAAAGCCAAAAGAAATATCCAACCTTTCTATTTTATTAAGTAATAAGGTCCAAATAACTTAACTATGGTAGTTCATGCTATGTGTGACAGATACCTCTGAATTTCCCCTGAAATTTAAAAATATCCTATGCGGCCCTGGGAATTAGCTACAGCCCCTGAGATACCTTGGCACACAGTTTGGGAACTGTGGACTTAGACACATGCCCATTTGAGGGGAAGCCACACTCAGTTTGACACTTTTGGTTAAGCTATGAAGCCAAATACTTTATAACTGTTTGTTTTACAGTATTTATTTTAAAAATGGGTTAATTTATTGGATTTTACCTTCCCTGAAGATTTTTTATTTCTATTTAAAATGTCCTCCTGTCAAAAATGTTTAGAGCATCTAACACCCAAGCAGAAAGGGGAGGAGCAGATGACTGCAGTCAATTATGATAAAAGAACACCTCCTTCTCTAATTTCTGTCCCCAAAATATGCCTCTGAAGGAAAGGGTAGTTAAGCTGAGGATGCAATATAAGGAAGCTGAATGTTATGGAAATAGAACTGGAGTGGGTGTCAAAGAAATTGGTATTGACCAAACTTGTGACCTTCAACCACTGTATCTCAAAAGTCTCTCTCAAGTCTAAAATGTTGAGTCAACATCAATATACACACTCAAAATTATTTTCCTTTCTTTGAAGTGGAACTTTTCCTTATCTTTATTTTGTGTTTACAAAAGTGGTGTCGTCTTCTTGACAATGCAAAAAACTGTTATGCAGGTGTCAAAGGTGTTTAAATATGTTCCTGACACAAGCTTTGCAGGGTCACAGGTTGAAGTCTATGGTTAATAGGTTAAGATTCCACTCAGACTTTCTAGCAGAGGCAAATGGATCCAAAATATAATTGAGTCAATTCATTTGTATATACACTGTTATTTTATAATGCAGATTTGGTACCTTAGTTATTTAAGCTTATTCAAAGAGGTGTAATGACTTTCTGATTAAAATCAGCTATTGTGCAAAATATGATTTCGAATTTGTATTTTTAATTATGCAGGATAAATTCTGGGGTGTGTTTCCATATAGCAACGTATTTTACAGTCTTAACTGACAATTTTAAAAAGCAGATATTTGGCTACTTGTTTTTCCTTGAATGATTACAAGCATACCTTGTTTTACTGCACTTCACTTTACTGTGCTTCACAGGTAATGCGATTTTTACAAATGAAAGTTTGTGGCAACCCTGCATCGAGCAAGTCTATTGGTGCCATTTTTCCAACAGCATGCGGTCACTTCAGGTCTCTGTACCACATTTTAATTAAGGCATTTTTTAAAACACATAATGCTATTGCACACTTAATAGACCACAGTATAGTGTAAACACAACTTTTCTATGAACTGGGAAACCAAAAAAGTCACGTGCCTTGCTTTATTTCCATATTCGCTTTATTGCAGAGATCTGGAACTAAACTCGCCACATCTCTGAGGTGAGCCTGTAGTGTCTAAAACAAGCTGACTGATTAAACTACTGCTTTTACATAAATATTTTTAGGTTTCTCTACTTAACATACATGCATTCAATTTACTAATACACTGTTACTTTTACCTCCTCAGAAATTTGGAATTATATCTAGATTTTAAGAAATAAGTAGAAAAAGCAATAATAGATAAGGCTCCATGAAAATGCACAGTTTCGTACTTGATTTCATTAATTCCAACTGCTATAACAGAAATCTGAGATCCTGGTAACAAAAGATCATATTTCCTAAACTAATCATACACTCATGGATAAGAGTGGCTAACAACATTCTTCAAAGCTTCTTTTCTTCCTAGTCAGTCTTCTCTGAAGCCTCTGGCTGTTATGCTCTTAATTTATTCTTATATTGCTTAATGTCATGCATTCTAGCAGCCAAAAGAAGTCCAGCAACTAGATTCTACGTGTCTCCAATCTGCATCATATTTCTACCATTTTGTTTCTTAAAGGAAAGTTATCTTTATGGCCAACTAAAACATTCCCTTTTGGAAAACAGAAGATGCTAACTCAATCTATGTTGGTTAAGTTCCTTAACGAATGTTTTCATTTTATTTTTTCCTCTTCAGAACATTTTATCTTTCTTGTGTAGTTCTAGAGATTTTTAAATCATTTCTTTTATTTTATCAGGGCACATAGTCTAAAACAGAAAATATATCATCAATACTTTCTGTGAATGGATTGATGAAAAGCATATGGGTTTTTAATAGCACCTAATAGTATATTTTTCATATTTGCTTGAAACTAAAGTCAGGAAGGTTGGTCAGTCTCTTTCATTAAGAATTCTGTAGCATCACTCAAATTAAAACAAATACCAACCAGAGAAGTCACCATCTGTGGCTGGCCATTGTGAGGGGAGTGAATTGGGCGTCCCACTGAAGAGAGAAGGCCAGCTTAGTTTCTTTCCCTACCGCTGCTCCTTTCCGGAAGTTATGAGGGGAAACAGTCTGGACTACTTACGACTTCTACCCAGCTTCTCACTCAAACTGACTCAGTGTGCCAGATTGTTAACAGTGCCACTTTCTTTTGCTACTGGTTTCTGCTTAGTTCTAGAGTTTGGCATGATGCTAGTTTCTAACTTGCCAACAGCTGTAGAGGCTTTACTCTATTTCATTTCCAAGGTTACAGAAAGAAGTGTATCATAACTTTAAGCAATGAAGGCATGGCTAATCAGGTGGTTAACATAGTAACAATTTGAGAAAGGGAACGTTTTCTCCATGCCACATTGCATTAACATTGAACAAATTTAGTTTGCCAGCTCTGATTGCTGGGCATGAGCTAGAGGTGATCTTGATCTTTTCCAGGCCTAGTCATGCAGCTATTCCTAGCCAATGAAGTGTTTCTCTTCTGCACAATACTTGCTAACTACTTATTTCTGCAGTTGCTTAATTTTTTTTTGAAGAACAAAACTAGTCTGAGGCAAATGATTGTTCTAAAGTGTCTTTTTTTTTTTCACTTTAGTAACCAAGGTTACCAAACATATTGGCAACACATGTATAGTGTAAATAGTAATTCCTTAGGGATATGGAAACAAACTAAAACTAAGAAAAACTTTTATGATTACAAATGTAGAATTTAGTTTATAATAGACTAGTTCTTAGAATTTAAGATATTTGGATTAAATATAGTCCCCAATTACTAAAACAACAAGCTGGTATTTCTATATGAATTGGTTATCTCTATATGGATCGATTATCCACAAAATAGAATGATACACCAAATAATTTTAAAGGAAAAAATTGGTGGTCTAGAGTGACAATACTATCATAAAACAGGAAACCAAAGTCAAGAGGAAAATGTACAAGCATTATAAAAACTGCAGAGGGCAAAGTGCCAGGCCAATGACAATTTTTACTATTCTGAGTTCAGTCCACTTTTATCAGATAGTTGTAATCTAGTCATCTCAAATGGCTTTGTATATTTTACAAATTATATCCTATATCTTTGATAGTATAGAGAGAGAAGTTTAAGACTAGGAATAAATGTTAAATCCCAGATGTAAAAATTCAAAACATCACCTAACAGGAAACTTAGAAATGATTCCTAAGAATGTTGGAGTTTCTCAAATGCAATATATAGTAAGGCATATTAAGATGCTAACAGAAAAATCTGTTCACATATAAACCAACTGAAATGCATTTTAATTAAAAATAATAATATTCTATATAAACAACTAAAATGGTGTTGCTTGAAATTTTCAATGGTGTTCTATTTTAATCAGATAAAATATTTCAATAATAAATATGCTTTTTCTATATTCTTCTGAACATGGTAATGATGTTCTGGAAGATATTTAGCTTAGCAGACTAACTCCTAGTTGGAATTTGAGTTACTAGTTTTATCTAAGAAATTGTAGTTCTCATTTTGGTTGACAGTATTTAAATTTTAAAGAGTGATGAATTAGTTGTTTCCAAAACCAACAATGTCCAAGCTAGATTTTGGTGAAAAATAAAAAGTCACAGAACCACAGGCTTCTAAAATTAATAAGCAATATAAGCAGTTATCTTGGTATAACATTGCTCAGTGCAAAAATTTCCTCTATATTGCTTCTCTGATGAGTGTCTAGTCATTTATTAAATAGTTGAATGAAGTGCTAAGAGTTGAGATACAACAATGAATAAGAGAGACTCAGTGCCTGCCCTCAGAGAACTAACAATTAAAGAGAGAGAGAAAGCACACATATTCAAAGGAAGCAGAGGTAAAGGACCTAACCTAGGCCAGGCAAGTTCTCCCTGACCTGAGTCGGAAGAGACTGGAGCTACCAAGGGGCAGGGACACTGAGAACACAAGTCCAGAGTCAAGAAAGAGTATGGTTTGTTCTAAGAATGAAAAGAAGATTATTGAGAAATTATTAGAATAAAGGGAGATGAGGCAGATAATGGAAAGCCCACTAATCCACATGAAGGAATTTGGATTAAACTTAAAGTGCAACAGAAAGTTATTGAAAAGCTTATTCCTACTTATCAATCTTATCTATACAAAAATAAAATGGACTCCAAAATTACTTTCACATTTTAAGAATACACTGGAAATAGAAGTTATGAAACTGAATTATAAAGGGCAAATATTGGCTTCAGAAGCACAGAAATAATCTTAGCTCTTTTAAATATCAACACATCCTTTCCCACACCTTCTGTGTGTTTCCTCTTTGAAATAAAAATGCCGTACGGGTGATCTCATTTCTTGGTGTGGCAATGCCATTAAATGGCCTACTTTAACGCCAGGCCCTCCGCCCATTCCCAAGTGAAAAATCAGTGGTACTTACTACATCCAGCCTTATAGCTGAAGCCTGGAGGAAGGAGGAATCCTTGCTGGGCAGCTGCAGCCAGTGTCCGTTGATCAGGAGGGAACACGGGAATCATTAATGGCGGCAGCTGACCTTGGACCTGCTGAACGTGACAGAGCGAATCAAAGGGAAGAAGTTTTGGTGCTCCAAGCTTCCCACCCTCCTTATTTTATGATAAAAGTAACTCATTTATTCCATTAAATATATTGGCATACAAGCTTGCTAGGGTATTGGGCTTGGGGACCATGCCTTGGAACCACCTTAGAGAGGAGAACCAGAAAATCCTGAAGTTGGAGGGTTTTTGCCAAGTTCAGATTCTAACCTAATGTATAATTTCCCTACACAGTATCCTTGGCAGTGATAAAAACACTACTACTTTGCAGGATAAGCCACTTTATTGTTGTACAATATAGTGATTAAACAATTCTCCCTAAGATTGAACTGGAATCTCCTTCTGTAAACACCCACCTGGTACATCTAATTCTGCCTTCTAAAACAAAATAAACTAACCCCATATTGTAGCTCTTTAGATGAAGAAAATTCTCATGTTCACAACACAGTATTAAAAGTTTTAAATTTTGGAATATTAGAGCTGGAAGAGAACTTAGAGAGCTTCTAAAATGTTCCGCCTTTCTTTGCTAAAGAGAAAACTGGTTCCAAAAGAGAACTGCCTTGCTCACAGCCCCAGAATGTGCTCGTCAGAAATGGGTCTGGAACCCAGTCCCTTGAATCCTGCTACAGACCTTCTCTACTAAACTTTTATCTTTGTCTCTCTTTTTCGAAGCAACTGAACCACTCATGGTTGCCGTCCTTGGAATACCATCTAATTTGCTGCTGAATCTCTTACAGTATGAGGTTCCGATCAGTAAAAAATCCAGCAAAATGGAATCACTACCTTCTTTGAACCAAACAGGAATTTCTAGAAATGTAACCTAACAGTAGTCTTTTTTTTTTTTTTAAGATTTATTTATTTATTCCCCGCCCCCCCCATTGTTTTGTGCTCGTTATCTGCTCTCACTCTCTGTGACTGTTCACTGTATGCCATCTTCTTTTACGAGGCACCAGGAACCGAACCCGGGACCTCCCATGTGGAAGGGAGGTGACCAATGGCTTGAGCTACCTCCGCTCCCTGATTAGTCATTTTTGCAGCTTTGTCACATTATTGACTAACAGGTAGGCTGTCATTAATTCAAATCCCTAGAATTTGTTTTTCACAAATAAATAGTTAAGCAAGATTCCCCTGGTGAACA
The DNA here is from genome assembly GCA_029593785.1 of Cabassous unicinctus. Lineage (NCBI taxonomy): Eukaryota > Metazoa > Chordata > Mammalia > Cingulata > Chlamyphoridae > Cabassous > Cabassous unicinctus. The sequence continues at coordinate 6,154 of JAQZBX010035147.1, forward strand.
TGATTATTGGTAGTGTTTATTATTGGTTATTTGAGTGAGAATTTAAGATCATGCTGAAAAATTACATATCTGACAATTTAGTCTCTTCCTCACAATTCCTTCCACACATTAATTCAATTATTTTGAAATATTTAATAAGCACTTACTATGCGCAAGAAACTGAGCTAGGCAGTAAACAAATAACCAAGAACCTATGCACCTGGAGCTGTTAGGAGGGAAGTAAAACAAATGAAAAGAATTACACTTCCATTCAGTCACTAACTAGCACCTCTAGAGCATCTCTCAGACCTGCTTCTTTCCACCCACCTCCTTGTATTGTCCATTCCTAGAGAGCTTACAGTTCTCATCATTTCTCACTTTAAAAGCTGCCTTCACTTTCTCCTTCAATTCATCTTTGACAGTAAACCTCTAAGCTATTTCTGAGATTTTAGTTGGTGAGTGAGTGAGTGGAGATGGAGGGGGTGAGGAGTGGGAGGGCATGAAGGGGGATGGGAAGGAGGGAGGGTTGGGGAAAGGAGGGTAGGGAGAGGGAGTGGAAGGGAGAAAGAAAAGGGGAGAGGGAGAGAGAGGAGTGAAAGAGAGAATGAATGAGCATAAGAATGGGTGATCTGTTTTCAGCAGTGCCTCCAAATCATAAGTATCGTATCTCTTTTAGCAAAAAGGATTTTACACTTATCACTGTCATTGGGATGAAATAAAAAGACACAGTGTCTTAAGGTTAGAGCTGAAAGTTTACCACTACAGCCAGCACTTTTGGAGCATACCAGAGCAAAGATAAACCCCTTGCAGAAAGCAATTGAAAACAATTGATTAAAGATTCAAAAATGAGAGAGTGCTTATTGAGCAGTATGCAAGACTAAGTGCCTTAAAACAAGAGACAGACATCACAAGGCAAAACAGCGAGGGGGCTAGTTCAATGTGAGAGGACGATGCAGACATGAATAACAAACAAGCAAGAAAGCAGTCATACTGGCTAAGGGTTATGACCAGCTATACAGCCTTTATATTTCATTGTTTGTAAATAAGTACTTATATTTTTATATAGCACACCTCTTCCCAAGATGACAATGTGTATATTATGTACCAAAAATTTAATAAGAGCATTTATTGGAGCAAAGAAGAAAGGAACCTCAAACACATACTAGTGTTTAAGCATCATCCAAATTTCAGAAACCTTACAATGAGGGGAAAAATGAGTTCTAGAATTGCGGGGACAAGGCTTTCTTGTTTCAGGCCAACATTCTCAAACTTGAATGTATATCAGAATCACCTGGCAAGTTCCCACGCCCAGCCTGCTTCCCAGACCAATTAAATCAGAATCTCTAGGTGTGAGACCCTGCCATCAGCATTTTATAAAACTCTCCTGATGACTTTTTGTGCAGCCAGGTTTGAGCAGCACTGTTTTAAAGAATGGTCCCCGGCACTGTCAACAGTTCTTTTCGCCTTCTTCATGCTTTGCCCTGAGTTACAAAACATCTTCAAATATATAAAAATAGCTGGAAGGGAGAGCCTGCCTGACTATCCCAGGTCCTGGTGCTCTTGAGGATAACTTCTGATGGCCTGCTACTACCTAGAGAATAAGGACCACCATGGTATACTAGATGTTTCAAAACTGGACTCCGGTCTGTCTCTCCAAATGTTCTGTGGATCTTTCTTCTGTCCTGTCTTGTCCTCTGGCTATGACGGACCATGAAGTGTCCCTTGCATACTCTATGTTCTTCCACACTTGAATTGTGTTCAATAGTATTTTCTCCTCTGTTTTGAGTGATTTCTTTTTTACTTCTCTTCCTGGAAAAATTTTATGCATTCTTCAAAGGCTTTCAAAACTCACCTATGTTTTCCTCTGTGAAGCACTTCTTCATGGTGCCACCTTCTAGGCATAAAGAATGATGACTTCTTTTAGCCACATAAAGCTCTTACAAAACTTACAACCCCTTATTTCAGGAAAGGGCTATAACTGATTTATCATTGTATCTTTAGAGCTTAGAACAGCACCTGAAACTACTATATGTAGGGGTGATTCATAAATCCAGAAACAATGAAATAGAGAGCCCCATCTTTCTTGTTACATCTTCATGCATCAACACCAAATGTCCACAAAAGGCCTGTGAACAACAAAGTTATCTAATAAACAGAAGGGAATCAATTTCACAACAGAAGGATGTCAAGATTAAGTACCAGCTGCTTTTTTAATGCATAAAGTGGTCCCAATTTATGCATTATGATATATACTGCCTTTTGGAGTGATAAATGCATGAAAAAATAGAAAAGTAATCCAGAAATATTAGAAATTTATTACATGCTTCTGTAATGGCCAGATATGACTATCATGTTCTAGTACCATGCTATTTTAATTACTATAGCATTGTCCTATGTTTTAATAATAGGTAAGGCTAGTAACCTGTCCTTTTCTTTTTAAGCAAAATCCTAAAATTTTGTACCCTTTATTTTTCCAGAATAATTTTAGAATGTGGAATTTCTAATTTGAATTAATCAATCTGACAGCTTGAGGGCCAATAGCAAGTTATATCTTTCCATTTTTTCACGTCTTTGTTTGCTTTATTTTACTCTTGAAGTTCACTTGGTAATTTCATATCTAAAATTTAAAAAAAATATATTTCACTGCCATTGTAAAGGAAATGTTTTCTTGATTATATTGTTTAACTGGTTGTTGTTTGTATATACTTATATCACTATTAACTTCATTTGGTTTCTTTCACTTAATGCCTGAAAATTCTTTAAACTCCCAATTAAGGTTAAAATGTGTGAATGTTATAAGTTTTAAATTACATTAAAATATTTGTATCACAAAATTTTTAACTTTCAATAGAGGACATGTAATTCACAAGTTAGAATAGCTCATAATAAATTTAAAGAGGATAATTCCTATATTTTTTAAACTTTACAATGAAATATTATTTTATTATTTTTACTCTTAACATAATATTTATAGTTCTACCACAAAGGTTTTACATGTAGTCTTGTTCCCTAAAAACTCAAGAATCCAACAGAAAGCAACCACATCATCGCACTTGTTAAAGAATAAGTAAATACCTATCCATTATTCACAGTGAAATATATTTTACATTTTGTGTGAATCTTCCATTGTGATACCTTTCAGTTGCTTCTGCAATTTATATATCAAGTGGATGTTTAAGATTATTAATCTGGCTTTCAGTGACATGACTCTGATTATTAATTTATTCATGTAATCAACACTTATTAAGCAGTATATCCCAGGCACTTTTTTGGTAACTAGGGATACCAAGATGAATTCACATACATGGCCTGCTCTCTAGGTGCTCTCAGAGCCTGGTGGGTGAAGTCAGACCAATGAATAGATAATTATAAAACACTGCCATTAATTCAATGATAGAGACATATATCCTATGGATGCTTGGAAGAGACTCCTAACACGTCCAGTAGAAGTCAAGGAAGGACTCCTGGAGGCAGGTGCCCCAGGTATAAGGTCTGATTGGGTAAGTAGGTCTTAGCAAGGCAATGGGATGGGGCTATAAGAATAGAATTCTAAGCAGAGAGGGGGAGGCACCAGGAAAGGAACAGAGAAGGAAATAACACCACATGAGTGGACACCACCAGCAGTGTGGAAAAGCATAAAATGTAAGAGGTAACTAGTGGTGAAAGAGCTGCTTGAATCAATCTGTATATAGGGGTAAGGAACTTGTTTCCCCTGAAGGTTGTGGGAAACCACTGGGGGTTTTTAAGTAGATTCTGTAGAGTACTCAAGGGGCTCTGTGAAGAGATTTGAGAGGCCAAGTACAGAGATCAGGCAGGACGATAATACAGTCAACTAGGCTGTGATGACCGATCAGTAGTAATAGGATAAGGAGGAGGAGAAGAAGACTAGAAATATTTAGGAAAAAAATTTAGCAGACCTTGGAGGTGAATGAAATGGCAGAAGCAAAGATAAGCCTCAGGTATCTAGTTTACACTCTTATACTATAATAGTAACAAACAACCAAAAAAAAATGTACAGAGGGATAGTAACAGTTTTCGTGGACACAAAGTGAACATGGTTTTACACCTGACGTGTCCGCGATGCCTGAAGGATTGATGACAGCATGAAACTGGAGAAGACGGAGAGAGAGGAGGGATTTCAGCAAGGATGGGTTCTGAGGAAATCAGAGTTGCTTTTTTTTAATCAACAATGGGCTTTCGGCGTTAGAACAGAAAGTAAGGCCTTGGAAGGCAATATGAAACGGTGAAAAATATAGGAATCAAGGAACTGGAGGGATCCCACCATGTGGAGAAGCACATCTTAAGGGAGTGAGCTTGCGTGGGAGCTCAAACAACAGGAAGTTATGGCAAGAGATTTGTTGAAAGTACATATTCAAATGTTGAAAGGCAGCTCTATGATTCAGTTGGCATAATTACAAATAAACTGTAAAATTGAAAACTTTTGCAAACTTTCCTCAAGAGTTTGGTCTGATGAGTGCCATCATGTTCAAGCACACACCATCCTCGGGGATGAGTTCACCTACAATTGAAATCCAGCCACCTTTGGTGGGGAGCATAGCAGCTGTTTAGAAGCACACAGTGATACTGCACAGCAGTTTATGAGAAAATGAAGAATATAATATCCAAATGAGATTGCAAGAGGGGTTTAGGTAGGCAGGCTATAATTACCCAAACTGGAGTTAAGCCAGGATAACAAAGCAGGCTTTCCACCATTAGCAAGAAGAGGCATGGGATCTTCAATGACCACTAATAGTCTGTTATTTTTCATTTCGTAGAAAAGAAAGTGGATTTGTCAGTTTATCCTACCCAATGCAATGGTCTTGAGGAAAAAAAACTACACTAAAATTAAGAATAAAGGAGGCAATTTATCTTCCAATTAATCTACTAGGAAGACTAAAGAAAATCTCACTGAGAGATATAGGAACATAAAAACATCGCTAAAATTGCAATCCCTGTTTCTCACTTCCCAACAGCCACATTGCAGCTATATCACCTCTAATTTCATTTGAGTCAAGACAAAGACAAAGTAGCCATATTCTTTAAGAACAAAAATGAACAGCCATGTGGATTCTTCACATAGTACTCTTCTTCGGCAAAGAGCCACAGAACTTTTTAAAAAAAAAATCGTTTCCAAGGATGAAAGTGACTTTGCCAAGCAAAGTGGCTTCAAAACAGGCCTCAAAAATACTAATAGAAAGACAGATGGTTCTACTAAGAGTTTGGCTGCCAAAATTAAAAAAAAAAAGTTAAAAAAAATGAGTGATGCTATTGGAGCTGACTGCAAAGTTATCTGATGACTACAAATACTTTTGTCCCATTGCAAGTGCTAACTCTGCCTCAAGGGCTGAGAGAGCCAAAATACTAATTTCCCCACATCCTATCTCCTTTATTCCCACTCCTCCTAAATAAAACCTGTCAGTGCCAAGCCCCACTAAACAGCACACGCACGCCCTGGATTCTGACTGACTGCTCCGCAGAAGCAAAACACTGCACTGAAGAACTCCTATTTAGGAATAGACCCACAAGGAAAATTGCTTTTCCTTTCAAAACTGCCTGTCACATTTTCTTTTTCTAATTCCCCTTTTCCTCCTCCTCCCTGTCACCAAAGGGCCTCTGGGCTGCAGGAGTTTAGATGCTACAAACCCAATTTGCATGAAGAAGGCAAGCAGCAGCACTGGAGCTTCACCTCTGTGAAGATCGTTTGCCAGAGAGAGAAATAATTCAGTCAAGACACTGTGCAATTTTCTTTCCAAACTACTACTACAATACTACCTCCACTTTATTTCCTCCAGGGCAACTGTCAATTCTTTTTAACCAGATTGCTACCAGATATAATAGAAACTGAAATATTATATGGTCACTGACTCTTCCTTTCAATGGCTCATTTCACTACCGCACTTTAACTTTTGCCTGATGTGTTTACTGTTCACATTGTTACTAGGATACAACCACTTTCAAAGACTTATGACCTCTGTCACTTTAATGGCAGTAAATTTTCATTCTTAATACTAGGCAGGTTGACTTAAGTATTCTTTGTGTCTAATAATACCCTTTATTTACTTTTAAATCTTACGGACTATGTTTTTTAAAGCACACTTTATATATGCATACGTCAAGTTTCAACCAAAATGATGACATTTATTATAATCATAATGCATTTTTAAACAAAGTGTATTTGTTGATTTCAGGAAAAAACTCTATATTAAAAGTTGACAACAATAGGAACTAAACGGTGACACACACACACAAACACAACGGGGTTCTGTAAGAAAGCACGTGGGAGAAACACAGCTATTTTCTTTGCCAAGTATAGTTTTGAGCTAAATAAAAGGATTGAAAAAGGTAATGATTAAAGTAACCCAAATGTAATGCATTATTTAAGATTGGGGCATCTTCTATTTCTTAAGGGTAATATTTTACACAGCTGTTGCTTCATAAAACCAAAGTTTTTCTTTATGATGCAACTCAATTTTCCCAAATGTGTGTGCCTATTTGGCAACAAGTTCTTGACAACAAAACTGCCTGGTCCATATGAGTATGCATGGTTTTCTGCTCACATGAACAGAATCAGTTTTTGCAAATATTTTATAGTCATATATTATAGCATGTATTTCTACGTCAATTGTCATTTATAAGCAAATGAAAGAGAACATAAAATGCATGGTCAACATGAAATATAATGGACTTCAATTATACTTCTCAGGAGTACATGATTAGAAAACTTGATAAAATTTACTATTTATTGATTTCTGATTTATGAAAATTTGTTCATTGGGCTTATAAGATTATTACAGGCTTTTCCCCTTACAATATAAATATCAGTTCAACATAAGGTCTTTACAAAAATTATGCCTCAAAAATCATCACTTTGATTGTAGGGAAGAATTGGGAATGACTGCTAATGGGTAAGGGGCTTCTTCTTAGGGAGATGAAATGTTCTGGAATTAGATAGTGGCGAAAGTTGCAAAAGTTTTTGAATATATTAAAAATCACTAAATTGTATATTTTAAAATGGTAAATTTTATGGCATGTGAAGTATATTTCAATTAAAAATAACTACAAAAAAAAAAATTACAGCAAAAAATAGTCACTCTCTCTCTATACATACATATAACTTCATTAATGCCTGAAGCATAATTGAATGTGGTTCGCAATAGCCATGTCTTACATTAGAACAGTGTTTTGTATTCTATAAAAGCACTTGCACACACATTAGTTCATTTACACTTTATACAGCCCCCTGGAGATCAGCGGGTCACAGGTTGTCATTTCCAATATTATTAATGAGGAAAACTGATAGGAAAACAAATAGGTTTGATGACTTCCACATGATCACACACTTACATAGCGATACATTGCCAGCCAAAAGAATGAGACCAAATTAAATTCTCTCATTTTTTTCTTAACACATTATAAAACAAATAAAATCATTTTCTGAGATAAAAATACCAATATAAATAAAGGGTACAGAAACACTGTGACAAAATACACCCCCATCTTTTTTCTCATTGTAAAAAAGGATCACATTCAAATCATCTTTAAAAGATAAAATTCTATTATGTTTTAAGAGATGTTTGTAGCAGGAGTAGTATTTTAGCTGATTTTAATTTTCATCCTTATATTACATTTTAATTTTGCCTTATGTTTTTTGTACAAAATGTTTTTCCAATTTTCTATATGTATTCACAAAATTTATCTGTAAAAATAGAGATGCAACTGAACAGCACAGGGCCCAGCACATAACAGAAGGATATTTAACACATGAAGCACCATCCTGTATTAATAACTGCTTCACAGACCTTACCCTAAAGATCGTAGTGTGAGATGTGGTTGTCTATATTTGGGAGAAAATAGGAAAAAAAATCTTTGATATATGTCTAAAGAAAGATTGAAAATAAAATGTATATTTTTTCACTCAAACAGACTCTGGTTTTCAGAAAAATTATGTGATATTAACATTTACTTCAACGTTTCCTAAAATCATTCCCAATTACTTTGACCTTTCCTACACCACTAGTACTTATTCTATGCAATGAACATTGGATTATGAAATCTTTGAAATGTTTTCTATTTTGGGCTGTGCTGATTTACTCTCCCCCATTTGATTTTTGCTTCTTTCAGATCAAGAGGGCTTTTATTCTCCTATTTGTCATCAAATTGGACACTAAGAGGATGTAACTGAAAACTTCAACTGGTTTAGACCCAAGAATTGCTTTTTCCTCAAAACCCAGCTCAAGTGTTAGTGCCTTTCTAAAGATTATCATAAACTCCAAGCAAATAACATATTATTTCATTTACTGAGTACTCAGTTTGTGCTAGGTACTAGGGATACTGCAATAAATAAAACAGACGAGTGCTATGGAAAAAAAAAAAACATGGGAAGAGATAAAAGATGCTAGGGCTGAGGCTGAAAGTTTAAATATGGAATCAGTGGTATGGTACCATTTGAAAAAAAAACCTGAAGAAGGTGAGGCAAGGCACCTCTCAGTAATCTGGAGAAGAGCATAACACACAAAAGAAAAATATGTGCTAAAAACTTAAGGCAAGAGTATATCTAACGTGCTCAAGAAAAAGTTGCCTTCTGCCTTCTCCTTCCTGTACTCAATTTAACTATCACAATAAGTTGAAATTATTTGTGTTTGTCTCCATACAAAACTGGCCTAGCACAGGGGCAGAGCTAACTCATACTGATATCCACAATAGCCAGCTTAGTGCCTGCACGTTGTAAGTGCTTAATATATGTCACTTGACGTGATTAATTAAACAGATATTTGCTATTAGAAACATCTACTCATATTTTAGCTTTAGTTTCTTCTGATAACAGTAACTAGTTTACTAAAACATCCTTATACAGTGGAACTTTGGCTTTATTTCATTTCCATTCAGGGGTCATAAGTTTTTCTCAAAGTAATGCCCTGAAACATGGCAAGTAACTGACCCCATTTTTTCCCCACCCAATCATTGATTTCCTGTGATCCTAGTTTTTGAGTTAATTTTGCTAATGGTTAGGATTTGTGAGCTTCATTATTCTTGAGTCCCTAAAGAAGTAACGCAGGACCACAGTTAGGTATTATGATAAATATGCAAATCTTTATAACTCATATGGAGTGAATCAAACATAAAAATATTAGAAAATGAATTCAGATGTGACATGTTGTTTGCCATTAAATATATGCTAACTTTTTGGTGTCTCTGTTAGCAGCAACATATAAAGGAATGTGACTTGAAGACATGAAAACATATGGAAATACAGAGCTTTATTTGTAGACAAACCTTGTGTATGCTCAAAAAAAAAAAAGCTCTAGTAAAAATTCAAGTAAATAGATGCATCCTTAAATTGTTAGTACATTGTTATTTTTTTTTTTTTTTCAGAAAAAAAAATATGATTATAGTGCTTACATTTCTTTTGTTCACATTTTCCCCGGTGAGAAATTTTGATTTCTTTAGTTAGCAGGTGTTGGATTGGTGTGAATGACTAGTATGTAGGGACTGGTTTGCTTGTTTGTTTGAAGCACCCAAAGAGTAGAGTGGAAAGAAGCCCTTTGGGCAGCAATCTTGAAAACAAAACAAAAACAATAATTCAAACAGCTCCCCTAAATGCAATCTTATGGGGGATGTTAATGTGTAGTTCTATTCCCTAGGACGTTAAAAATCCACACTCAGTATTAATGGATGCTCCTCACAGTTCTCTGATGGAACAAGGCACTCAAATGCTTGTCCAACTCTATAGCTAAGGACACTTTAGCAGTAAGCCACTCACTAGAACATTTGTCACTAAAATAAAACACGTGTGAAATTACTGCAAAGAGCATAGTAGATGTTTCTTGAGCTGAAAATGTGAAGTATTTTTGTAATTGGACAACCTATTGAAAAAAGTGTCATTTATGTAATCAAAGTTTTAAAAGTGTCTGGTCAAGAAGAAACATTATGCAATATACCACTGTAAATACATTCAGTAATAGGGAGCGGTACATTACTTGCAACAATCTATGCAAAGCATGACTAGTTTTACTACTTTGCTAAATTTACTCGATATTTTCCAGCAGAAATCACCGTAACTTGCCTACACATAATGACACTATGTAAAGAAAAATAAATTATGCAATACCTTAGCTTTGCTAAGTCCATAGACTGCTTTTTTATACTAAAGAATTTTTCTTTAAATCATCAAAATTGTGACAATTCGAGTTTTGTTTGGATGGTTCATTGGATGAAATCAGAACATGGCCTGACTAAATAAATTATTTTCATCCACCTGCCTTTTACATAAAATATTTTGAGAGGTGATTATTAATACTATTACTTTGCTTTGCTTACCTAAATTCTCTTATGATGCATTTACTTGCTGTTGTTTACTTCTGCACAATTCTGTTTTCACTCATCAAACTCACAAAAACACTATATGATAGATACATCCATCACCCCAGTTTTATATATGAAGAAACTGAGGCATGGCTAAGTCAGACTGATAGCAAGTGACAGAGCTGGGATTCTAACCCAGACAGCCTAGCAACAAACTAGACATTTAACCCTATGTTTTACTGTAACTTCAGTAAAGGGTAGAGTACTTAGAAGTAAATCTTACGATATCAAAATTATAACTTACATGAAAAATAATAAAAATGACAAACACTATGGGTGACACAGTTTGAAAAATAATTTCAACATACAATTTTTAAAAATACAATGAAAACTGTATTAAAGATGAGATAGTCTAGAAAGCTCTGAAAAACCAACATACTTTTAGATTCAGGACCTCCAAGAAAATTGAAAGTGGGAGAAGAGGAGAACTAGTAAGCTGAAAATGTGTGGGGAGACCCTTGTGTTCAAATATAGATAACAGCACCTAGAGCCCAAGATGAAGCCTTGCATCCCTAGAAAGCTGCATTTCAGACTCCTTCACTAAGCCAGGAGAATAAATGGGGCCAAACCTTAGTGAAAGAGGAGTTTCAAAAGAAAATTTTGCAAGTTAGGGGAGCATACTAGGATACCTACCTATTTCTACCACAGCTTCTGTGGAAAGCCACTGATGATGATGATGATGATGATGATAATGATGATAAATCATCTGACAAATATTTTTTTAGTGCCTACAATATACCAGACATTTTTCTAGGCACTTGGAACCCTACAGTTAACAAAACATTAAAATTCCTGACTTCATAGAATTAATGTTCTATTATAAAATATTAAGAAAAATGTACTCTAATAATTCAACCACAGACCTTACCTCCCTTGGGTCTTGAGTGCAAATTAAAACTTCCTATAAACTCAGTGAAACACCAAGCCACTAAATTAAAGATAAGTGGTGCCTGATTTGCATTGCCTCTTGGAACCTGGCATAATAGCCAATTTAGGTACTCTGACTTCACAGATTAAGTTCAGCCAAAAATGAATTCACAATCAACGAACAATGAACAAATACTTGAAGAATAATCCAGCATGTATAAAAGATAAAAGCAAAAGCATGGAAGCAGGGAAGCAGATGTGGTTCAAACAGTGGGCGCCTACCTACCACATGGGAGGTCCCGGGTTCAGTTCCTGGTGCCTCCTAAAGAAGACAAGCAAGAGAACAAGCTGATGCGATGGGCTGGCACAGTGAGCTGACGCAACAAGATGATGCAATGAGATGATGCAACAAAGAGACACAACAAGAAAACACAATGAGAGACACAACAAAGCAGGGAGCAGAGGTGGCTGAAGTGATTTGGCCCCTCCTTCACACACGGGAGGTCCTGGGTTTGGTTCCTGGTGCCTCCTAAAAAAGAAGATGACGAGCATACAACAAACCGACACAGAGAGCAGACAGCGAGCGCAAACAACGAAGTGTGGGGAGAAATAAATAAAATAACTATTTTTTAAAAAAAAGCAGAAGCAAGAAGTAACAGCTTTAGAAACTCAAAGGCATCCATGTGTTGGATTATCAGATGGGGAATAAAATAATATGCTTAAAAGAATTAATTAAATAAAGGGTGGAAAAAATTAGTCATAAACTATCAAAGAGGTTAAGGCAGTTTTGAAAAAGAATTGAATAGAACTTCGAGAAATGAAAAGTATAAAAACTGAAATTAAAACTCATTGGATGGATAGAAAGCAAATGAGACCCAGGTAGGTAGAGAAATCATTAACTAGAAAAGAGATCTAAAGAAATTGCCCAGGTTTCAGTCCACAGAGACAAGGGGATGAAATATATATATATATAAAAGAGGTTCTATGTTATAGAGGCTAGAATGAGATGGTTCAACAAATTTCTAAGCAGAATTTTAGAAGAGAATAGAAAAAAATGGAGGTAGGCAATATTTTAAAAATTAACTGCGGAGAATTTTTCTGAATTTGAAGGCTACAGAACCATAGATGCAAGTAAAAAATGTACACAAGCAGAATAAATGAAAAGAAAATATCCCCTAACACTCTGTAGTAAAACTGCAGAAAAACAAATTCAAAGAAAAACCTTAAAATCAGCCAGATAGAACTCACCAACCAAGGAATCACAATTAGTTTCACAACAAACTTATAAACAGTATTATTAGCAGTCAACAGAGACCATGTATGGAAATAATTATCAATTCAGAATTGTTTTCCAGGTAATGCTATCTTTGAAGAATAAATGCAAAATAAAGGCTTTTTCCCCTAGAAAAAGCCTACCAAAAATTCCTTGACTAAAAGGAAGTTCTAAAAGAATTATTTCAGAAATAAAGCAAAGGACCCTAGAAAGAATAGCTGAGATGCAAGGAAAAACAGTGAGCAAAGAAATGGGTGAATATGTGAGTAAATATAAACAAATTTTCTTTAATCAAAAAAGTGCATGTTCAATATTTTGAAGTAGGGGAAAAAACAGAGCTAAATCCAACATCAATAATATGTAAGTCAAGATAAAAATAATCCTAGTTAAGGAGTTCTAAGGTCATCTAGTTATTCAGAAGGAATATGATATTGATCAATTTTAGGCTCTTACCATAAGTAGGCATGTTACATTTCCAAATGTAATCTATAAAAAGCATAGAGTACATAATGTCCAAGCTCATAAAGGGAAAATGTTACAACATAAAATAACTAAAATTTAATAAAGAAATAAAAAGGGGGAAAGTTGCATACAAAATGTGGTGCACCTAGAAAGCATGAACAAAAGTATAACAAAAAATGTCAAGGATGGGAAAAACACCAGGTAAATGTTAACCACCACCAACAAAAAAACTAAATAAAAAAAGCTACAGTACTTATAGTAGAATGGGATAAAACAGACTTCAACACAAATAGCATTATTATAGATAAAGAACTTCCAGAAGTAATAAAAGTTTCATTCACCAGGAAGATACAATAATTCAAATTTTTGTATGGATCTAATAAAATACCTCACAATTTATGAAGCAAATATTCTGAGAAGTGCAAGGAGAAATGAGCAAGCCCCCCATTATAGTGGAAATTTTTATCACAACTTTATCATTAATAGCTCAAGGGGAAAAAATAATCAGCAAAATACAGGCAGTTTGGACAACACAATTAGCAAACTTACTCTAATGGACATACCTAAAATTCTGCATTCTATAATTACAGAATACAAAAACACTTTTCAAGACACACAAAACAGTTAGAAAAATTTGCCACACGCTAAGCAAGCCATAAAGCAAGATCCAACATATTTCTAGAGATTTAGTATTGTGAAAAATTACAGTGAAAGCATTTGGTTTTAGATGGAGGGAAAAAAAATGTTGGCTTTTAAAAATGGACTCCAAAAATAACCTATTTTTTGAATCAGTGGGTTTTGTCTTTAAAATCAGGTTCATGAGGTACTTTTCAGAAGAGGTCATAACATTTGCTGGGAATTGAATCTATGTTTCTATTAAAAATACAGTTTGATTATTGAAATATGAACTTTATTTTCTAAATGTGCTTTACCATAGACAAGTGGGATCATTAAAATTGCTGTGTTTGTTCTAATTAGTGTGTGGGAGGTTGGCAGGAATTAGAGGTTATTTAATATCATGTAGTGGTTAGCAATTCAAAACCTGTACAGTTTGAAGATTTCACTACTGGGGAAAAACAATCCAGAAGAATAAATTTAAAGCCACTGGGTAAAACAAACAAACAAACAAACAAACAAACATCACACACAGAGCTTTTTTAACTCTGAACATGTATTTTAAGCTCTTTGTACATTTTGTTCACAAATATAACAAAAGAGGATGAAAAACATCGTGTTTGTTTGAAACATGTATGATATATATGTGAAGTGCTTTTCAAACACTTCAAGAAGACCTTAGAAATGAAACTAAGATATTAACAGTAAAGAAAATGAAATCTGATCTAATCATTCGCAATAAACAAAATGCCATATTAAGCACAGATTTTGACAAAACTGAAACTTGTAAACATTTTCACATTTTATAACTTATTCTTTAGTCATTCGATAATTCCATTTGTTAATTGCCTTTCTGATCTGAACACATTTTTTCAAAATACAGGCAAAATGTATATTTGCATACTTTTATGTAAACTAAAAGCACATGCATAAGAACATGAAATAGTTCATAGGGACTATTCTAACAGTTATTGTGGTCCTTTTACACACATATTTAAAGGTAGTGAATTCTGCAATGTGATCTGTAAGTAGTCAGGAAATTAAGCCCTCATGTTGGTGTAAATCTCCGTGTTAAATGTATTGCTAACTACAGAAGAGGGAGGTGCATGGTAAACCTTTTTCAGCTGTTCGGTTCTTTTGATTTGTTTGATTGTCCTCACTAACAGGTGGATCATTCTTCAATACGTTCCAAAATGGAATAAATGCGTCAGAATTCCTCAAAGGAAAACTTTTGTAAAACTTCTATTCAAGTCCTTAAATTAAGGCTGATATCACAGTTCCTAACTGATCTGGAAAACTGTCAGAATATCACTAGTTCTTGTCAGGTTGTTCATCGTTCAAAACTGCTGTTTTTCGTTTTTCCCTCTGAAACACGATTAATATTGCATACATAGCTCTCCTCCTAAAGGCCATGTGTGGCTCTCTAACACCACACGTGTATTTTAGCAAGATCTGATCCTCATCACAGGAAGATCCAATCTGCAAATGGATCACCTGGAGGAAAAAACCCAAATGCTTCCTAAGGGCATTTTATCAGTGACAGAAAGCATAATAGTTCAAAAGGAAAGGAAATTAAGAGTATTTCAATTTTATTAGCAACTGGTTTTTACTTGACATTGTGTGTGTATTTGCTGACAGTTTTCTTATTAAATCTTTCTCTGCACTAGCCTAACACTCTAAAGGTTGGTGACTTCTTTTCACCACTTAATTTTGAGCAGGAAAAATAAAAACTTTTCTGACAGGCATACAGAACTAAAAATATTGAAGTTAAGGGAAGGGGTAAGAGAGATGGGACTAGGGACAGGAAAAAGGGGAGAGTGAAATGTGGAGTTAAATACATACATGATTGAGGGTATAAGTAGTATAGAGAAAGGGGAAACAAAGAAAATGCATTTTATCATCTTCCTACTTTTGGTATTATACTAAATATGTAATCAAGATTTCCAGGTTCATCTCTTTCACCTAGAAATGTTTTCTACTCAATTCAATTTCTAAGCCCCTATAGGTATTAAACAGCAATTTACATGTGATTTGCATTTTTTTTTGTACTTGTGGTTTTGGTAAGTCTTCCAAACCTAATGACTGTTCCTTTGGCCAACTACATGAATGCTGTAATCACACAATTATTGTGCTGGGAACAGTTTAATTCAGCATTTTGTTCTCAACCACAGAACAATTACTCAACAATTTTGGTTAACCAGACTAGCTAGCTGCCTGGAGAGAAAGAGGAATATTCACAAGATCTATTGTCTTACATAAAGGCAGCTCCTAGAGCTGCTGTAACTTTCTAGTACTGCTCTGTTCAGGGCTTCTCTTCAGGCTCTTTCTATCCAATCTGTCCTAAGGAAAATAACAAACTGCAGGTTTTCCTTTATGGACTTGCTATTTTATTTGTTCAGTTCTTTTAATTATACATTTGCACATTTTAAGAGAACACAGGATTTTTGTGTGTCTAGAAATAGAGGCCTATCAATATATGTACTTAAAAAAACATTCAATATAATGATAGCTAATACAAAGAAATACAAATTCAGAGTATAAGTTCAAAACTCTTCCTTAAGGCTATCCTGTAGTGCTTAAAATGATGGTAAAGGCTTCTAAACTGTGGGTGATCTCATCTATCATTTGAATTACATGACTTCCTAACAGAGCTACTGGCTTAATGTCAACCTTTATTCTGCAATTTTATTTTAAAAATAGAAATGGAGACGATTAACATAATTGTGACTGTTAAAGTCTATATACTGTTATATTGTTAATATTAATTTTAATTTATCAGAGTAGAAAAGTTGTAGGCCTGAGCATAGCACTATAAAAATATTTAGAGATACAGCATCAAATAATTAATGCCCCTGTGTAGAAATAAAGGTATATTGAAACTGACATTCCCCTCCACTGTTTCTCATAAGCACAGAAAACTATTAGACTAGCACGTATACATGTCGTACTTCACAGGTCTTAGAAGTTACCGAGAAACATAGTTCAAGGTGAACCAGGCTAGTGAGCAGCCAAGGGTGGTAGTGGGTGGAGACAGGTGACCCTAAAAGAAAAAGGTCTCCTTTTCTCTCCTGGCATTCCTTATCTTGTCTTTTTCTTTGTTTCTTCTCTTTTGCTTCTTCTTTCTATTCTCCCATGTTTTTTTTTTAAGTGGACAGGGAAAAGGATAGAGAAATCCTAAATTCATGGTTTGAGAAATCACAACATTATGGCAAATAGCAAAACTAGGGTGTTTGGATGTAATAATACCATGAAAACTAGAAAAGAGCCCATATTTAAGATAAAACTTTAATAAAGAAGTGAAGACAAAAGAGGATGGGAAAATTTGGGCAACTTAAAAATTTGTGTCTATTCTATACATTTGGATGAACAAATAAGAATAATGTAGCAAAAGACAGTGACAAGGTATTTTTTATGACCACATCACCCATTCACCAAAGTATGTTAGGTTACAAGATGAATGTTAAACACATTTGTCTCAAAAAAATTTTCAAGCTGCAAGAATTGTTTTTCCAAGTCTAATGCAGACTCTAATGATGAGTTTGGTCTTGGAGGCCCAGGCATATCCACACTCGACAGGTCTCCCTCTTAGCACCACGGCCCCACACCAGGTAGCCCCTGGAACACAATTGCCAAGCTACTGATTTACCACTTCACTCTGTAATTGTTATTCAATACCAAAATCTGATAAAGTGCTGAAGCAGTAGAAAATATTATATCTAATTGACAGAATCTTGTGTTCAATGACTCTGGTGTCAAATAGTCTATAACTTGTATTAATACACAGGTCTATTCTAAATTAGAGTCATTATATCTTCTAAAAATCAAGCACAACATCTTCTACCCAATATTCACTGAATTAATTTCCTTTTAGGCATGAAATACCCTTACCATAGAGTATAAGCTCTTGATGTAGTTTCGAATTCTTTAATCCAGGTATTGAAGTGAACTATAATTAGAGAGCAAACATTTGTACAACATAACATAGTATCATCTATAAAAAGAGAATGCCAAAATAGTATCAGGTTCTTCTGAATGAAAATAGCTAAATTTATTGCAAAATTTATGCTAAAATTGTGAGCCAGATATTAAATTCAGAATGGAAAAAATTGGCT
Source organism: Cabassous unicinctus (assembly GCA_029593785.1). NCBI lineage: Eukaryota > Metazoa > Chordata > Mammalia > Cingulata > Chlamyphoridae > Cabassous > Cabassous unicinctus. The sequence goes on from JAQZBX010035147.1 coordinate 23,824, forward strand.
GTATCCTTGCCACGTCCTGGTTAATTTGGCTGAGGGCCGATATTCTGTATTATGACCATCCTGTGGCCACAGTAAGTGTTTTATTTATTTAATTTTGTATTGCATAAAAATACCAGCTTAAGAAGGGAAAATGTGAAATGGATGACATATTTTAGAACAGCTTCTCTCAGAATACAAAAATATTCCCCAACTCAAAACTGAAACAAATAGTAGAACTACCAAGCAATGCCAATTGGCGACTCTCTAATGCCATTCAAACCTCGCAAATACTGGGCTCTCAAACTGATTTTAATTATTCAAAAGAAGACTAGGAAATGGTTCAAATATCAATTGCTTTCACAGAAGTATGAGTTCTCTTTTAAGAAAAGCATATGACATGTCTTTTCTTTATTTTATAACAAAGCAGTAATTACCTGTCCAGCTGTTTCTCTAAGGGGGATAGTAGCAGACGGGGTTTCTCTTCTTTAGCCATCAAGATCATAACATTGTGCCTATTAAAAGTCATTTTTATTAACAAAGAATGAAAAAAATTTAAAAAAGCTATATTTACTACTGTAAAACTGGAGGAGATAATAACACTGAATAAAACTGTTCACTATGACCAGGTACTTTTTTTATTAGAAAAAATGCCAGTGACATGGTCTCTACTGACAGGCAGGCTTTATTAAAATTAAAAAAGTGGGTCCCTGATATGATTATAATGTAAAGAAACACAAGGACCAATGTAAACTCAGGTTGTTATTGAAGATTTTCTTTACTGTTTGGTATTGGGTATGTGCAAAAATAACTGTACTGAGATTTGATGAGACAGCATTAGCAAATCTAAATGTTTTCATATATAGTGTAAATATGCGCTAGTCACAGTTAATGCCACTTAA
>JAQZBX010035148.1:0-24713 GCA_029593785.1 Cabassous unicinctus
ATTTAACATGGTCTTTAGTTTTATTCAATACAGTTTCCTTTCCTTACCTGAAAAATGTTTGGGGGAAGTTCTTATGACTACAGAAATTTGGCTCATGAAAATTTACATGAGAAAAATTATCTGATATTATCAGGTATGTATGTTGTATGTTAATGTGTACATTATTGATCAAAGATTATAATTTTTGCATTTACAGTCCAAAAAAATTAAGTTATATAGATTATAAATAGGCTAGTTATTTCAGATTTCAGGTATTTCATTTCATACTTTCTCTCTCAAATAATTTCCATTGAATAGAATTTTTTTTTCTTTTGGATAATAACCTATTATTACCCCTCTGAACAAAAGATACTCCTTTTTTTAAAAGTCTTTTTTTTTTTTTCAAGCCTTGAATTAACTAAATTGCACCTGAATGGGAATTGGAAAATAAATTATTTCTAATGAAATATACTAGTGCCTAATCCTTGATTGTAGAGGTACTTTCCAACTAATTTGCTTTCTTCAAAATTTGATGTTTGAAACATTAAGCTGACATAAAACTCACATTCCAAAGATAGAAGGGCAATTGAGAGATGTCACTTGTGTCTGATGAGAACTATTAAGAGGAAAGTGACCTCAATAACTGATGTCAGTGACAGAATGAAGAGTAAAGGAATTACATTTTCTGTGGAGATGTTGTCATTCCAGGTATTTATAGTCAGAGAGTTTATGTATAAGGACTTAGGCATTTAAAATATGTCCCATTTATTCACTATTGAAAGCAAGACCTCAGTACATTAAGCTTATTAGATTCTTACATTACAGTTCATATTAATAAAATAGTTTAATGTCTGTAATTAAGATGTATGGTGTTTTTAATAGGAAAAGAAGTAAGTGTGGGTTTGAGGACCTTGGGAGGAGAATTTAGAAATGAAATCTGAACATCATGGAAGTTCCTCATAGTAAAGGTGTAAGAGGAGATAGTGTGAAATCTTTTCTCCCAACAGTATTATCCTTGAGTAACTGGAATAGAAACTAAAAGTCAAAGTTCTGGTATTCATTTTTAAATATCCAGTTTACAATTATGAAAAGAACAAGGAAAGCAGGTTAAAAAAGGAATCATAATGAGAACAATGACTCCCTGGTTGATGAGTTTACAAAGTTGCCACTGTCTTTGGAAAGCAAGACAAGGGAAGGCATAAAGGAAAATGGTCATTAGTCTAGGGAATATTGACAATGCATAGTATTTGCTGTATGTTCTGAGCACAAATTTGAACTGAGATGAAATGGGAAGCAGGACTGGAAAGAAATTAAAAAAAAAAAAAAATAGCTGGTAGCAATTGTATAGGGGGGAAAAAGTATTTGCTCTGGAATTCTGCCAAAAATTATCCTGAGAAAAATTATGTGGTGAATAAAAGTTCAATAGAAATCCTGCTGGTTGCAAATTTGAGAGTCCTGAAATTTATATCCTCTTTGATACTGACTTATTGCCCCTACTGCCACTGCCACCACCTCCCAGAATAGCTAAGCAGTTTCCTGATTGATGTTTCATCACTAAAGATCGTTGGTATAATTTAGTCTGAAATAGTCTACACCTTTATATTTAGTAAAAGTGGTCTTGAACTTATACTACCTTTATTTATAACTTTGCCTAAGTAAATAGTGATACGTGACTTTTATCTTTTCAGACTATATAAATTAATTTCCAGTAATCCCTTTGGGTTCTGAAATTACATATAGTAACACTGATATTAAACTAAAATGTAGAATTAGTTCTTTTCAGTCTTATAGAATTGTGGTTACTTTACAATTAAACATTTCATATCTAGAAGGAAAACAATCTTGTTTGAAACCCCTCTAAAACAACTTTGTGGTGCTTAAAGGAAGAACAATGATATATAAATCACTCATAGGAAGTAAAGTAATGTGTATCTAGTTTTGAAAATTTTTTGTTATGGCAGGGGAATGAAGGCACATGAGATTATAATGGAAACTCAGAAATACTTGTTATTAATTATTGACTTGATACTCATAAGTTTCTGTCATCAAGAGTGCAGATAATAAATATGCATTTGCTTGGCCATGGCATCTTCGTTGCAAAAATAGTTTAAGAAAACCTTGATTCTGATCCTTCAAGGGTTTTATAAATATATATGTTTAAACTACTACAGAAAATATTTCTTATAAAATAATTTTGAGGATATGTCTCCATTGATATGTTCAACTAAAAACACTAATTTTAATATTTCCTATGAAGAGTTTGATATAAGTGATGAAGTATTTTTAGGTTGTTTTCTAATTTAAAGTATATAATTGGGTGAAGTAAAAAAGATTCCATTTCCTTTTTTCCTCTGGTTTTATGTTACTCAGAAACTGTAAATGTGTGCTATCGTCTGAATCACTTTATATTTTTAAACTGATTTTATATTTATTCAAACTGATTTTACCTTTCAACAGGAGAAAATTCAGATCCAGTTAACACAATCATTTGAAAAAGAGGAGAAGCCCTCAAAAGATGAAGCAGAAAAAGAAAAGGCCAGTGATAAGTTGCCCAGAAAAATGTTATCAAGAGGTTTGCAATTTATTTGTGTTTTTTAAACAAAATTTTAGTTTCCCTGTCAGTAATTCCTGTCAGTACAGAACAGACTGAAGGGATGATGTACATAGTCATCTGGACAAACTGGCATAATAAAGTTCTGAATATCAGGAAGATGCTTCAGCAAAAAAAAATGACAACACATACCAGAGTCACTGAGGAAGATAATGGTCTTGATCTCTTATTGTCTCTCATTTTCAAATACTGGAATTACTCTAATTTGTGTGTTGATCCCCCTAAAAATATTATTATTCTTTAATTCCTTACGATAAAAAAGCTGATGCCAAAATATTCAATGTCCAATAAGAATATACCAGGTAACCCTGAATGCTTACCTTTCATAACTTTTTGAAGGTCTTCACTATCATTCAGCATTGTGGGTCAATAAAAAATATTTTCTTAATTTATAAACCCAATTATGTTGACTAGTACTATAACCAGCCCTAGGATATTACATTTAAGGAGAATAAATAAATCTGATTGTTTGAACAAATATTTTTAAAAAGCAAGCCTTCAGTGATAGATAGACCTCATAAAAATTTAAGAAAATAAATTACTTTTTGACAGCTAAAATGCCTTTCTACCTCCAAATGATTGCCTCCCCTTATATTCATAACTGAACTAAGCTGTCGTAATTTGTTACACATGTGGTTAATTGTCTAAATCTTTGGACTTTTTTCCACTTACGAAGATATTTTTGAACACGAGGATTGTGGTGAGTATATATATAATAGAATCTTTCAGGAATTCAGAGTAAATTAAACTGGCTTATGTGGGAGTTGTGTTTTTTTTAGAATGTGCATGTACATGCAACTTTGTAAACACATGTCATGGCGCATTATATGGGACTAGAAGAATTATGGTCATCTGAGTTCAGAATAAATTCCCTTTTACTACCTTGTAAACTTTTTTTCAATGTGGGGCATCTCATTTCATTTAAGATATGCATCATGTGTAAAAGGGAAAGGATTTGTTTTCAAACAACTTTATACTGGGTTTTTGTGTTATTGTTTTTTAGATTCCAGTCAAGAATACACTGATTCAACTGGCATAGATCTACATGAATTTTTAGTAAATACATTAAAAAACAATCCCAGGTAAAAAATTGAATTTATAAGGTTTAAATTGCTTCTAGAGTATCATAATTTTGCTATATATGTTTTCCATTACTAAGTTAGAGTATTAGTAATAAGAATGCAGCTTTTTAAAGTACATCAGAAACATTTTTGTTTCTTAGGGCTAAGACATTGTTGGTATACTGTATGCACATGTATAAATTTTTTTTTTTGCATTATATTTGTCCCCAGGATATAAAAGTAATTCATATTTTCTGTAGTAATTTTGGGAAATACAAAATCACCAAGATATTTAAGCTCTTAATTAGATGTTATTAATCATAAGAAAAATAGAAAAAAATATATACCTCACCACAATTCACTCAACCAAATAATATCTCAATGTATTCATTTGTCAAAAAGGTTTTTTTAACTTAGTTAATGCATAATTTCTATTCCTTCTTTCTGAGTTTGTAAACCTCCAGCCCAAAGATCTTTAAGGTGCTTGAGTCAGTACTTTAAAACTAATTGTGAAATCCTTTGTTTTGCCAGGGTCCTAGATGAGTGGTCTTTTACTTTTTGGCAGGTCATCCACTCTTTTGAGGCATTCTCCCCATACTTTTGGGGGGGAAAGACTCCAAGGTTAAGAAACCCTCCTTTAGATGTTAGCCTCTAAACATGCTTTGAAATAAAAGTAGAACCATTTCATTGGGCATGCACACATAGAAGACAGCATGGACAACTCTTTTGACCATCACTGAGGCTTATTATGCCATGTTCAGTCTTGCTTTGAGATTACCTTTATTTTCATTCAGGATTTATTGTATTTTATACCATCTTGATATTCTATTTTCCTATTAGCATAAACTCCAAAGGGAGAACCACCAAAACAAAAGGTTGTTTCTTTGTAATAGGGTCTGAAGTATTATAGGTATAGAGAGAGGGAGAAGATAGGCAATTCTGCATGACTGTTTTTTGGGTTGTTTTTTTTTTTTTAGCTCAAATTTATTCCACAGTGGTTCCAACAGAAATGCACATTCATTAGTCCAATAAACAGGTATTGATCATCTGCCCAGTGCCAAACATTTTACTAAACATTGTAGACATAAAGATGAATAAGACATAGTCCCTGACCCTAAAGTATTTACCATCTGGTTGCTCGAAAAAGAAACATGATATATAATTAAAATAGAATACGTGTTAGAAAAGAAGGCTTTCAAGGTGCTATAGAAACACAAATAGGAGTGAGTGGTTATTGGAAGCATTCACTGAGAAGTTAATGCCTGAGCTGAGTCTTGATCTCCTAGTGCTTTAAATGCAAGCTGTTCATACAAAGAAGCATGGGAAAGGCATTGTACATGGAAGACCATTACCAAGGCACAGTAGTGTGAGAGAGGCAGTGTTATATTCAAGAAGATGAGGTTTAGCAGGGAGGCATAGTGGCTGATGGTCCTGGAAAGTGAAGGGGGAAGGTGTTGGTGAGGTGGGAAGGGCAGATCATATCCAATTGTTTTCAACATAGGATAGTACCAATACCCTCGGGCAGTGAGAAAATGTGCAGGGGTGTTTTCGATTGTCCCCATGGGTTAGAATACTACTGGGGAGCCAAAGATATTTAAAAGACCTGCGGTGGGGGGGGGAGCGCCACGGGGAAGACCTGCAGGACAGTAAACCATGGCAATGGTGCACTGATTGAGAAATACTGAGTATGTCATGCTAAGTTAAATAGTAATTACTGGGTTTAAATAGTGTGATGCTATAATCAGATTTGCATTTTAGGAAAATTACTTTGGCAGTGAGGACTAAAGACTGAGTAAAGAGGCTGGTTAGGAGACCATAGATAAGAACAGAGAGAAAAGGATACATATGAAATATATTTAAGAGGTAGAAGTATAGTTTGAGGTACCTGAAGTACAGCCAGGAGGTGAGGCCTGTCAGCAATTAAAAGGCTCTAGTTTTCAAGTGCATGAGCCAGGCTGGAGGTAGAGATTGAGGAATCATAGGTAGAGTTGAAGCTTGCTATGGATGGGATTGTCCAAAAAGATGAGATAAATGACAAGGACAAAATTAAATGGAGAGACAGTTTAACAGATAGATGAGAAGAAGATGACTGAGTCCTAAAGATAGCAAAAGAACCACATAAACATTTGTCCTAGAAGTTAACCAATGGGGAGCAGTTTCAGAGAGAATAAAGTAACAGAGGGGATGAGAAAAGAGAAGTACCGAAAACAATGCATTCAGCTGGCTGCCCTAAGACGTCGTTTCATTTTTAGTAGGAAGGTGGAAACCAGAACACAGGTTGGAGGAGTAAGTGGGGACATAGGATATACATAGATAGTGTGACTAAAACAAGATAGAATCCTAAACAGAATTTTTCCTTCCTCTGATCCTGCAAGAGAGACTTCAGCAAGGGGAAAAGATTAGAAATCCATTTCTATGCATTCCAAATTATTTTTCTTTTCTGCGGTTCTGTTTTCCTCTGTAAGCACACACAAAAAAATTATCTGCATATGCATTTTTAAAGGGTACATTTCAGTTTTTTAATATATTCACAGATACATGCAATTATCACCTAGTCTATTTTTAATCTCCTCAGAGAGAAATGCTGTACCATTTATATATTACCCCTTATATTTCATCCCAGCCCTAAGTAACCACTCTTCTACTTTATGTCCATTATAGATTTGCCTATTCTGGACATTTCCTATAAATGAAATCATATAATAAATGGTCTTTCATGACTGGTTTCTTTTCCTTAGCATTGTTTTCCAGGTTCATTTATGTTGTGAAGCACACAGCCAATTGCCAGACTTACATGTGACAAAATTTCTAATAAGTATAACAAATGCCCACTAAAACTTTCAAGATTGAATATTGCACAGAGAATTCTATTATATGTTAAGCAGTTTTGTCTTTTATTTTTTTAAGGAGATACTGGGGATTGAGCCCAGGACTTCGTACATAGGAAACAGATACTCAAACCATTGAACTAAACCTGCTCCCTATGATTTATTTTTAGTGATAATAAAATGTACCCAACTTTTACATTCTGGATTGTTTTCATTTCAAAGTTTTTTCAGATTATTAAATTTTTATCTTGTTCTCAGCCCAATAAATAAACTTAATTTCAGATGTTAAATAATGTTATTTGGAATTTGTTTGCAAGAAATATTTTCAAAGGCTACACCAACTATAGTAATTACTGAGTTAGAATCCAGTAAGACTCCTTGATAGAGATTATGCTCACTAACATAACTTTGTACCCATTTTCATTTAATTTTACACCCATTTTGTGTAAATTTCTTATGTAGTAAAGAAAAATAGGTAATACAGGTACCTATATTGTGTTACTAGCAAAGGGGAATAACTGCATGGATTGATCCTGAGAATGGGTATTTTAAAATAATGTTTCTCTGTGAGGGACATAATGTAATTGTTCAGTTATAAATATCTTCTAAAATTATTTTTATTGGAGATAATATTTGTCATTTTATTTTTTATCTGTTGCAGATTTTTGACCAAGGCTATATGGAAAATATAGAACAAATAGAAGCATTGTTGTTTTTATTTATACCTGATATATCAGCTGCACCCACTTTCTTTAAATCTTTGGATCTTTGGATCTTTTCTAAGGGAAAAATAATAATAGAATCTTTGCAGCTGTGGCAAGTTAATTGAGGAACTCTGCACCTTCTCCTAATGCAGTCTGCTCTCAGACTCAGAAAATAAACCTTGCTTTATCTTACCTTCTTACCCTTATTTTCCAATCACCCTTTTTTCTTACTGAAAGGAAATGTTTATTCCTGTTGACTAATTTTTATCACTTTAAGTTGCCTGCCTCAGATTCTTTCTTATTTATAATGAGACAGTAAATAAAATATATCAGAAAAGTTACTAAAAAATACTATCATCTCAAGACAAACTGAACCCAAAGGTTAAATGAGAAGGGGATCTTAAGTTAAATAAAGAAATCCCTTTTTGGAAGGAAACCCAAATTCTCCATCCTCCCTCAAACATTTAAGAGGAAATATATATATATTTTAAAAGACATCTGGGTGAAATAATTTGATTAATTTATTCCATGCTAAATATATTTGTTGATCCCCTTCTATATATAAACTGTCCAAGTAACTATATAATTATAGTTGTGATAAATGCTATTAAACAAAAAAAAAATCAAAGAAGCAGATTCTAAAAAAGGATTTAAGAGGGTGTTCTAGGCAAAGAAAACAGCATGTTTGTCAAAAAAACTTAAAACAAGAAAGATTTTGGTAAATAAGCCAGAATGACCAGTTGTGTGAGTAAGGGGCAGGGAGTGTAACTGAAGAGGTAGCTAAAAGATCATTATGGATGCTTCAGGTAGAATAGATTAGGAGGAAACAAGGGAAGATACAGGGAGACCATATACTACTATTGAAGTAGTCAAGCCAAAGGTTATGATTGCTTGAATCTAGTGTCAATGGAAATAGAAGAATACATAGAAAATATTTGCAATATTAATTGCATAGGAGGGTTAGCTCAAGGATAGTAACGGACCTAAAATTCTCTTGTTTCTAGTATGATATGTTATGTCTAGTACGATAGGTGGGACATAATGAAGGAAAGCCAAGTTTGGGAGCAAACATGAATGTTGCTAGAATTTGTGTTACATTGTAATCTGCTCTTCAGCTTTGGGTTTGAAATCTCCAGGTAGACAGACATATTTGTTAAATGATTGAAAGGGAAAACGATTTTACTAGTTTTATGGAGAGTCTTGTAATTTAGAGGGAGGAACAAACTCGGGACTGATGTATAGACTTTTAGGCATTCTAAGCAGGAGGTACCATGTCTTTTATTAGAATTTGGGAGAGAGCTACAATACAGTGTATATTTTGGAGGGAAACATTAACCTCTTGCCTAAGTTTTCTTGATGTATAAAATTTGGGGGACAAATCCAAATGATCTCTAAAGCTACTTCTAGCTTTGAGGTTCTGTGAATTATGTTTTTTCACATGCATGTGAAATTTCCAATAAATACAGGAAAACTCTTGAGCCATGTTCTTGGTATGTGAGCAAGGACGTCCTTTGAGGAATGGTACCATTAATTTTGTTACAGCCTAAGTGCACTAAATAAGGCAGTAGTGGTCTAAAGGAGCACATGTAGGTACTCCCTAGAGTCCTTATTTATTTTCACATGCTAGAGGTCTTTGGTTCATTCTTATTTGTATGAAAAAAGTCCCCAAATTCTTAAAAAGAAAAAATAACAATTTACAGAATGAGTTGAAAAGCCCTCTCCTCCCAATTCAGGAGTTCAAAATGTAGTTTTTATTTCTCTACCATAGTCCCAACTACAAACTAACATTGGATTCCCATGGGGGTATCCCTGTTGTTACTGGAATTGCATGTTCTTTAGAGTACTGTTTCTATGGAGTTCAGCATAACAAAGTCATGTTCCTGCTACCACTCGGCTTTATTGAACAAGGAAGTAAAGACTAATATGCTCTTATCATCCATGTATTTACACAGCAGACTCCAATAGGGTGATACTTAATAGATCAAAATGTGTCTGTTTAAAGATTGGTCAAATGTTGATAATTGTAGAAGTTAGGTGATGGGTACATCAAAGTTCACTCCCCTATCCTCTCTACATTTGCATATGTTTAAAAATGTCCATAATAAAATGTTAACCTTAAGTCATCTTTCATTTCTTTTAAAACATTACTTTTTTAGAAAGCATATAAATATTACAGCATCAATCTTGCAATAGTCCTCAATGTACAGTTTTTAGGAAAAAAATTTAGCTATAACACATTTTATAACCTGTTGACAATTATGATTATTTCAGTGTTAAGTTTTATATATAAGAATCTTTGTATTTTGTTTCAGGGACAGAATGATGCTGCTGAAATTGGAACAAGAAATTTTAGATTTCATTGGTAATAATGAGTAAGTCCTGACCTTTAACAAGAAAAGAAATTATTGTCACAGTTTTCCTTGACTTACTAATTGGTTTTTCTTATACCTGTAGGTCGCCACGTAAAAAATTCCCCCCAATGACATCTTACCATAGGATGTTGTTACACAGAGTAGCTGCTTACTTTGGATTAGACCACAATGTTGATCAGAGTGGGAAGTCTGTCATAGTAAACAAAACTAGCAATACAAGAATGTAAGTGTCAAGAGATGTAGGTGTATGTTATATATCTGTTTAATAATACTTTATCTTTCTACAGCACCTTTTATCTAAGGTTCTCCACATGTTTAACAGCCTAATTAAGCATCATGTGACCTTATATGATAGGACCAAAAAATAACTTAGCTCACTCAAAACAGTAGACACCAACCTGGACTCACATAAGACAGATGAATGAGGACCATGGCACATGGTTGAGATAGATAGATAGATAGATAGATAGATAGATAGATAGATAGATAGATAGATAGATGGATGGATGGATGGATGGATGGATGGATGGATGGATGGTAGGTAGGTAGGTAGGTACATGGTTGTGATAGACAGACAGACAGACATAGATAAGAGGGCATGATGTCAGTGATGTTTGCTAACCATTCTCTTGGGAATTTTTAAATTAATTTATTTAGCTCTGGTCAGCCTCAAGCAAATTTATAAAACAAGCAGAACATGTCTTCAATACCCTCATATTTAATTAATCCTCTTCATTTTACCACCCTTTCCTCTTCTGTTTTTTTGCTACTTAATTCCTCAATAATTTGAGACTATGGGCTAATTCAGTATTGTCTATAATGCTGTGCCCCCCTCCTGGACTATGTATAATTTTCTGAGGAATTTTTAAGGGGATAGGAGGAACATTTTTGATATAATGATCAGTGCAGATATTTGGGAGCAGAACGTCCAATCCAAAAGCACCTAAAGTTGTAACATATAAGCATCTACCACTTCTGCCTATGTGTAAGGTTAATCCTAAATCAATTAGTTGAATTCAGCTAAAATTTATCATTGGTGGTGATCCAAAGAATTTTTTATATCTATTTCATGAATGGCAACAATGGAACTATAGTAATGAGCAACAATAAACTTCATAAATATGCTTTTCAGTTCGTTGTTCTTATTTATGAACCAGTCAGTTTGCATGATTATATTAAATTCATCTGTGTCCCTTCTGTTATAATGACCTTTACCCTTAAAAAATGTCATCTTGCTTGCTGGAACTAATTTGTTTGTTTTTTTGTTTTGTTTTGTTTTGTTTTGTTTTCAGTTTCAGATAGTCATTTGTCAACTAAATAGGTATATCAGTGGAACCTAGTATGTTTAAATGGTCATTCCTACAACTTAAATCAAATTAATGAAGATAGTTATCTTTGAGAGGGATCCTTTCTTCCTTTAGGGATTGTTGACCTGAAAATGTGAACCTGATTTAATTTTCATCTGCCTGTCCCTTGGTCTTTTTTTAAAATCCTTATCAATTAGGACTGTGACTTCTTCCCAAATTAGTGATATTATGGCTAAAGTGGGAAAGTAACCATTAAGATATAAGCTGAACTGAAAGTAAATAGAACTCTAATTCATTTAATCAGTACCTTTCAACATTACTCAGAGCTGCTGGATACCCAAGTACGTGTACATTAGCAGGCATTTCAACTAACATTTCGACTGGTAACTCTCTAAGGTTTTCAATACAGTGTAACCTCAGTTATTTGAATGCTGTGAATTAAGTCAGAAAGGTTTAGGGTTCTCTTTATAAAGGTAATCAAGTTTAGCTAATTAGAGATATTTGTGATATAAAGAATAAAGTCAGTAACATAATCAAACGACATTTCAGATCATTGAAGTTACACTGTATTCTTGTTTTATATCTTCTGGGATATAAAGAAGGTTGTAAATCAGAAAACCTTAGAGATCTGCTCCACACTGAATAAAAACAAACTTACCTTTTCCTCATAGGCAGATTACCCGCTCCAGCCTTGAACCAGTGGTGTTGTGGATGTCAACAACCCGGTGTCCACTGGGGTGTCTCAATGGAGCGGGAAGTTGGCGATTGCAGGGCAGTAAATTCAGGCATCTATAAAAGAAAGAGGTAAGACAGTCTTAAGGTTAGCTGAAATGCCTGCCGATGCTATTTGGTGTGGGAATCCAGCTGCTCTTAGAAAAGTTGTCAGGCCCTTGGTTAAATCTTATGGTTTGCTTTGGAATAATATAATCTCTCACACAAGACAAATTCCTTGAATGAGAAAGTATGACGTTGAACAGCTACCAAAAATAGTTGATATGAATAAACTGGGCAGTCATGTGACCAAACAATAACCACATTCTGCCCTTGTCAGAACTAAACAGACAATCTTTCAGACCCTTAAAGAAAGCAGTCTCTTTCTCATCAGTTTTGTCACAGCTGTTTTTGCTCTTTTTTTTTTTCTCCTCCTTTACTTCTGTCTTCAGCTTTATGAGGAGATCTGTTTCAATTATCTAAGTCTGTCTAAAAGTCGAAATCTCTTTAGCTTGCTTAGATAATTCTCCTTTTAAAATCACAATTTGCATAATTTGACAGGAAACAGGTACAGTACTTTGTTAAATATTTACTAGGTTAAAGCAAATATTCAGAATTCCATCATTGCAGAAAATTCTATTGAATGATGATGGTCTACATGCTGCAGATTCAAAAATATGTAACAGGACAGAGTGCTTGCACTCAAGGATCTTGAAATAGAGTTGCTAAACATCAAATAAGTGATTTAGATAAATGCTTTTAAAAAACAAGTACTCAGAAGTGTAAACCTGTTTAGGGGTTCAATTATACTTTCTATATAGCTTCTAAATATATTTTTATATATCATGTATTTCAGAAGAGCAATTCCAGTTTTATAATAGGATGACATTAAGTCATAGGAGAGTTGAATAAATTAATTTGCTAAAGTTGAGAATATATTTCGGGAGGTGAAATTTGATTTTCCAAGCGCTGTAAACTTGTAGACCAATCACAATAAAGTATATTAAGATTTTATAGTCATTACTTTAGATCAAAACTTTAACCTCCCAAAAAGAACTTCTTTTCTAACCTGTATCAGTTAATATAAAACAACATTGCACCCTGCTATAATTAAAAATTCTTGGGGGCAGCAGCTATAGCTCTGTGTTTGAGTGCCGGCTTTCCACATACGAGGCTCCGGGTTCAATACCCGGTGCCTTCTAAAAAATAGAGAGAGAGAGAAAATTTGTGAACTTGGATGCATTTTGAAGTAGTCTCTTAAGTTTTTAGTTAATTCAACCCCAAAATATTTGATTATTTTCAGTCTTGTAACACCAAACCAGTAATGTGGCATATAAGATGCAGTGCTATACTTTCTGCTTTGACCCAGAATTTTTTTCTTAGATTTAGAAGAAGAAATTGAAAGGGAATAAATACATTTTGAGTTTATCAGACCTGGACTCCAACCAAGGCTTAGTCATGTACTTGCCCTGTGACCTTGCACAGTTGCTTAACATTTGAATCTCAATTCTCTGAATAATATTTATAATAATAACAAACTTCTACTGAGAGTTTACTGTTTCAAATGCTGTACATGTATTCATCTTGGAACCACCCTCTGAAGTAAGTACATTATTATTCCCATTTTACAAATGAGGAAACTGAGGAATAGAAAGGTTAAGTAACTTGTGCAAGGCTCAAAGCAAGTAACTGGTAAAAGCTGGATTTTTGAACCGAAGCAGTCTAACTCCAGAATCTGCACTATATTAGATACTGCCTTTCAACCATAACATGGGATAATTAATATATTCCCATAAGATTATTACAAGGAGTGAATGAGATAACATAGTATCTTTTAATGCCACTAATAAATGGAAACTTTTGTTTTCATAAAATTTAACTATTTAACTTTTTCTGTAAATATTTATCTTTTTGTTCCTCTATGTGTTTTTTGGTTTTTTTGTTTGTTTTTTAGACCTGATCAGAAATTTAATGAACATATTAAGGATGATAAAGGTGAAGACTTTCAGAAACGATATATCCTCAAGAGGGATAACTCTAGCTTTGACAAAGATGATAACCAGGTAACCTAGAACTCTTAGAGCATTTTTATCCATGCAGGACTATAACAGTACTTCATTTTCCTAGGGTTAATTTTCTCTTTTCTTTAGATGAGAATACGATTGAAAGATGACAGAAGAAGCAAATCTATAGAAGAAAGAGAAGAAGAATACCAGAGAGCTAGAGATAGGATATTTTCCCAAGACGTATGTACTAAATTATATTTAGGTCTTCCTATAAAAATGTACGCTAGTAGTATTGTAGGGTCTCACTCTCCCTTTAAGCAATTGATCACATTTATTTTTAACCATGTTTGTTACATATAAACCATTTAGGAATATTGAGATCTGTCTTATTCATGTTAAAAATTTAATAGTTTACAAAATACTGTATTGCAGCTGTTACATAAAATTTTTCAAAACTTGGAAGAAGATAGACAGGGGTCATTGAAAGAACAGTGGATTAAGTATACAAATTGTGTCTTTTTTTTTTTTCTTTCTAGACTTCAGACAACTATGAGATTTTTAAGATATTGGTTACTGCCTACAAAATAATGTACTCTAAACCCTACTTGATAGAGGACTTTCCTTGAGAAATGATTTGCTCTTCTTTTAAAATAAAGCTACTTGATATTTTAGATCAATATTCATTTCTACTTTATAAGTAATTATATAAAGACGTGTTTTAAATGTCTAGTCATTTTATGCATATATACCAAAAGAGAGTTAGTTTGATTCTACCAACATCTGTCTAGCACATATTCTTTGCAGTACTATTTAAAGATATATGAATATATTTAATGTGTGGTAACACTGCCACAGATAGCTCATCTGTTAAGGATTTATAACATTCATTCAACAAATTTAATTGATCACATGTATATAATAGGTGCTATGTTGGCCACTGGAGGAACATATCTGTGGGCCATTATATCTGTCCCTTCACAACAACCCTATATGGTAGATAGTCTTGTTTCTATTTTACAGATAAGGGAACTGAGGCTCCAGGAGGCTAAGACACTAGCCCAAGGTCACACACCTAGAAAATAACATGCAGGCTTTCAACCTAGGTTTGCTGACCTCAGAGCCTAAATTAGACCTCTCTCTCTCTCTCTCGGGAGAGGCCTTTGATAAGTGACCAGGTAATGACAATTCCTATAAAGATAGAGACATGGAGGGATAAGAGGGTACCCAGCAGAGAAACATTACAAACTATGGGACACAGCAGAGAAGCACCACAGAGTTGAGTTCCAAGTAGAGGAACAGTGTTTGCAAAGACTTAGAGGTAAAGGAGAGCTTGATACCTGTAAAGAACTGAAAGATTCAGAGTAGCTGGATTATAACCTAGGTTCTAGAGGCCGAGCACTAGAGAAGTTTGACTGTAAGCTCCATTGAAGCACAGCTGCTTGTTCAGTGCTGTAGCCACATCCAAAATACTAGTGATCAAACGCTTGTTGAGAGAATGAGATGGAACCTGCAGGCTGGTGAATACGTGGTATGATCATGAAAATGGGTTCACTTGTTTGGAAGAAAATATTTGAATTTCAGATTAATTTGGACTGCAGAAACAAATGGCTTCAAGATGTATATCTGTTAAAAATAAGTGTAATATCACCAAGCCAGAAAAAAATTCTATCATTTATTTGTGTATCCTTATCACCATTTCAAATTTTTTGAAGGGAGGGGTGTGATTTTTAAAAATATTATGCATGGCTATTGATTTTTATCATCTCAGGTTTACAGATAGCATTATGTAGTTCATAAAAGTGCAACTTTTAATATTCTTTCTTTCTTTCTAGTCCCTGTGTTCCCAAGAGAATTATATTATTGACAAAAGGTGAGGGAAATTTTTTAACATTTGTTTTGGTAACTGTATTACTGGTGCTAATGAAAATAAAAATGTCTTATTAAAATGCCAACAGAATCCAAGACGAGGATGCTAGTGGTACCCAGCAAAGGCGCCAAATATTTAGGTATTGGAAGCATGTTTTCAATACTGTATCGGAAAATTGAAGTCTTTTTTCCTTCCCTCTTTTTTTCCCTATTAGCTTTTCAAAGTTTTATTTCTAAATTGCAGAGTTAATAAAGATGCTTCAGGGAGATCAACAAATAGCCATCAAAGCAGCACTGAGAATGAGCTGAAGTACTCTGAACCACGACCCTGGAGCAGCACAGATTCAGACAGCTCTCTCCGAAATTTAAAGCCTGCTGTTACCAAAGCCAGCAGCTTCAGTGGAATTTCGGTCCTAACAAGAGGTGATAGTTCTGGAAGCAACAAAAGCATAGGCAGGCTTTCAAAAACAGGTATAAATATCTGTCTAGAATTGTGCAATGAAAACATTAGCTTTCCTAATGTTCATGTCTTAGGATTTTATTTATCATATGGCCTCTAATTATCCTAAAATGTAAAATTCCTACAGCAGTGTAGAGTCCAAAGTACTTAAGGCGTAGGGAATATGTTCACTGACCATTAGGATTCTCTATCCTGCAGACACATTTACAAACATCAAATTTTTATTTTATTTTATTTTATTTTATTTTATTTTATTTTATTTTATTTTATGTGATATAAATGTAATCAGGTTGGTTCAGTGAAATGTCGTTTCTTGTTTGAGTGCCCAGAGGTGATTAGGAATTCTTCATTGCTTAGTTATAGCTGGAAGGCATGGTTTCTGACCTAGGATTATTTAATATTGATTGCATTTTCCAGCTAATACTATTGATTACGGAATGCATTCTCATGATAAAGCCCTTCATTTGCTATTGAAAAAGTGAATAAAATTGCTGAGAAGTTTTTTAGGAATTTAAAAACCAAAGAAAAATAATATAATTAGTATAAATGCCTGGAAATATCAATAACATATTCATTCTTCTAGAATCTTTGTTTTTAGACTACATTGACTTATAACATTTTTTCTTTTTACTTTCCCTGAGTAGCTTCAATACTGAAGATGCCAGTAAGATCCTTGCAGATCTTTATTTTTATCCCAAAATAACCACAAAAGTCAAAAGATATGGCTCTCTCTCCTTAGCCTATTTGAAGTTAGCCTAACGTACAGTGTTGTGCAGATAAGAATTGAAGCTGGGAAGCGGGTGTGGCTCAGTGGATAGAGCCCCCGTTTACCATATGGGAGACCCGGGTTCGCGTCCCGAGGCCTCCTTGTGAGGGCACGCCGGCCTGAGTGGTGCGGTGGGCTGATGCAGCAACCTCACGGCAAGAAGCGGGTGTGGCGCAATGGGTAGCGCACCCGTTTACCATATGAGAGGCCCCGGGTTCGCTTCCCGGCACCTCCTTGTGAGGGCAGGCCGGCTCCCGTGGCGCCGTGGGCTGATGCGGCAAGACCTCACAGCAAGGGGGAGATAAGCAGACACAGAGAAGACACGCAGCGAATGGACACAGCAGCACAAGCAGCAAGTGGGGGATAAATAAAATAAAATAAATAAATCTTTAAAAAAAATTAAAAAAAAAAGAATTGAAGCTAAAGATGTATATTTGAAGGTGGCAGTATTTTTCCAGTGCTTTAAATTGTCAAGGTTTATGAATACACTTGTCACCTTTTTTTGCTTACAGTGTGGATATTAAAAATGTAGTGGATATGATAGGATATTTTTAATGATAGGTAAAATTTCTGAATATAAGAAAGCTGCATTTGTATCAAATATGCATTTATCTGAAAAATGGCCACTTGGTTCTCATAACAAGAAAAAATTACTCATGCGTCATGAGAAAGTCATGTAGATGCAATGCTGAATTAAAACATTTGAAGAACATTTACTGCTTATTTATAATCTGTATTATCTTTAGACTTGAAAAGAAATATTTCTTTAAATTGACTTTTTTAATGCCTGGGATAAATTTATATTGTTCCTGTCAGTAGTCATTTTGGCACAACTTAAAATAGAAGTTATTCCTTAGAAAGCAATTTATATAGTGTATCACATTTGTTTATTTCATTCATTAAAGATTAATTCTCCATTCCAGAGTCAACTCTGTTATTCAGAAGCTAAGTAACCATATGTATTATCTAAATCTTATCCTCACTTTGATTTTCTCATTGTCCACCTTTAGCCATTATGCTGAAAGTCAGTGGCATTTTCAATCTGTGTGTAATAAAAAATGAAGTAGATCACATGTATGAAAGCAGTTTTAAAAAAACTAATTAAAAATTAGTTTAAGTGCAGTGAGAGACAATTTTAAGCTGATCCTAATGTTAAGTACATGGAATATTTTTCATGTTATCTCTTTCCCTTGATAAGATTTTTAAAAAATGAAAGTTGGCTTTACAGTATAGGAAGATGCAATGGTTGTAAACTAAGAAATGAAATTCTTCAATGAAACCAATTGTTTCTATTAATAGAGAATTTATCATTTCTGTTATTTTCTATACTATGCTTAATCTATCTGTGTTCTTATATATAAGGGGTTTCTGATATAAAAAAGATTTGGGGCATTTGGATGTGCTAAATTATTTTTCCTGGGGGAAAATTGTAATCTGTGTATTCCTAGGTGTTACTCTAAAAGATAAAATGTACATAACTTTGTCCTTTTTGGGAATGTGGGTAATGAATTTATTTTGCTGGCTGTCTGTGGCTGGTGTTATTATAAACTTGCTTAAGTTGCATGCTTTGGCTATGAATTCTCTGACAACTTATGTGGTCACTTTGCTGTATTACACTTGTTCATAGCGGGGAGGGGAAGCAAAATTGCAAAGTAAATAAAAAATAGCCATTGCTTTTATGTGGTAACTTCATGTTATGCAATGTGAATTTTATTGTTATATTTTTAAAGCCTGCAAATTATATGAGGTTTAAAAAAATCCATTTTTCATTACTCCTCCCCTAGGTTCTGAGTCTTCTGGTAGTGTAGGGTCATCTACGGGCTCTCTTTCTCACATCCAGCAGCCTCTTCCAGGTACAGCTCTCAGCCAGTCTTCTCATGGCGCACCTGTCATCTATCCAACTGTCAGCACTCATAGTTCTATTTCCTTTGATGGTGGCCTAAATGGGCAAGTCGCATCTCCTAGCACTAGCTTCTTTTTGCTTCCCTTGGAAGCGGCAGGCATACCACCTGGCAGTATTCTGATCAACCCACAAACAGGTTGGTATCCAGAAAAAGGTGTTTATTTCCATTCAGAAATTAGGACTTATCTGAAAATTGAAGGATACTTATTAAATGTATTGTATGTATATGTATTGTTAGCTTTTTCTTTTTCATGAATAATTGGCATTTTCCTTAAATCTTTAGCAAAAACATAACGCTAGAAAATGTTAAAAGGCATGTTTATGTCTGAAAGTACTTTCCCCATTGTGTACCTTTGACATCTTCTAGGCCAAATAATAGCCTAACTATGATTAAAGAATAACTTGTTTCCTGTAAATGAGATAGCTGCTTTTGAAAGAACTTTATTTGATACAGCAAATTTATTTTATACAAGTTTTATCTTGGGCAAAATTGTATGCATTTTAGGAAGAAGGAAAAAGTAAGTAGTTCTTATTCATTATATAATGAAGGGGGAAAAAACTATTATAAATTGCCCTTCTCAATTTATAATTCCTCAGTTTTCTACTAAGGAAAAAAAACTAAAAGATTTAATATTAAAAGAAAATGGGTAGGGGAGCCGAAGTGGCTCAGTGGTTGAGTGCTGGATTACCACATACGAGGTCCTGGGTTCAATAACCAGCACTGGTACTTCAAAACAAAAACAAAACAAAAAACCACAAAAAAAGAAAATGGGTAGTCATTGTGAATTAAAATTGACAATACATATTCTTGACAATTATCTAATAATAATTTACATTTATTGAGCTATACTGTGTGCCACGTACTGTGTTAGGTGCTTTAAATATATCATTTATAATCTTTATACCAACCCAGTTAAGTGGGTGAAATCCCCATTTTACAGATAAGGAAACCAACTACAGTCATAATACATTTCACTGTGTTGATAGGCAAAATAGAAAATTGGCATTATAAAGAAAATGCGATCTTTTAAAAGATCACAGTAAGTCTTGGCCTCTATTCAAAATAACATAGTCCGATCATTTTGTAAGTTATTGAAAACAATCTAAAATCTTTAGATAACTCCCTTATAAACTCACAGACTTAACTAATGAGATCAAATCATAATGGCAGAAGTTGGGTGAAATATAGATTATTAAGAGTGTCAAGGTTCTGAGTATCCCTGGAATTGTCCTTTTGCTTTTTAGTAGAGAAAACCATAGCTTGGAACACATTACCTTCAGGTTTCATTTGCATCTCTTTTTCAAGATAAAGTACTCAAATACTTGTTTCTATTGTAAAAATTGAATTAGCATAAATAACTTTTGTGGAAATTCAATTTTTGCATAATAACAGTTAACTTCTTATCCTTCAAGTCTATTGTATTTTACTATTCCTTTTTTCCTACAGCAGGATATAAGATGATTTAATATTTTACTATTATATTTTCTATTTATTTCAAAAAGCGTTAGTTAGGGAAGCGGGTGTGGCTCAATGGATAGAGCTCCCGTTTACCATATGGGAGGCCCCTGGTTCGCTTCCCGGGGCCTCCTTGTGAGAGCAGGCCAGCTGCGCGGCGCGGTGGGCTGATGGAGCAGGACCTCACAGCAAGGGGGAGATAAGCAGACACGGAAGAAACACACAGCGAATGGACACAGTAAAACACAAGCAGCAAGGGGGGGATAAATAAATAAATAAATCTTTTTTTTAAAAAAGCATTAGTTAATATGTTTGTGGCATGAAGGATTCATTTGAGTAGAAAGTGATAGAAAAATTGATCAACCTGACTTTGAATTGTATTCTTAATTTTAAATGACTCTAAAAGGGATCTTTTTGGCTTTTTAGGATGGTGTTAGAATACTTCTAGCTTTTTTCAGACAGCCCCTAAATGACTTTTAACACTGTTTCTAACTAGATCTGCTTTACCTTTTGTTAATTCAAAATTCAAAATCAACAGTACCCAGCATGATATGTTTTTGGTTATCTGTAGTCATTATATAATTATGAAGAAACTATCTGGTGGAGATATTTTTACTTTGGAGGTGTTTTCCTTCTTGATTGCAGTGGAATAGTGTAGTCTTCCTTCTCAAATACGATTTTGTATGTCATTTCCTTAAAAAAATGGAGAAGGGTTTACCATGGAAGAAAAGCAATTTAAGAAGCCATTGTTCAGTCAAATTTCTCTGTGTTCTTCTGTATTTTTCCCCTTTTAAATGTTTGTTATAATCAATGGGTAGTTTATTTCATGTAGTTCTTTTTGTTCTTTTTATTTTGTTTATTTTTTTTAAACAATCTAGAGTATAGTAAGGAAAAGTACTAATATTTGAATCTATTTATATCTACATTGAAAAAATTCTGGAAGAAGATACCCAAAATGTTTGATCTATATTTCTGCATTGTTTTCCTACAATAAAAATGTTACATTTTATAATAAGAAAATATTGTTTAGAATATATGTGTAGAGAGTAAAATTTTTTTGTACTTAGTTACTTAAAATAGCCATCCTTTTTCCC
Organism: Cabassous unicinctus; assembly: GCA_029593785.1. NCBI lineage: Eukaryota > Metazoa > Chordata > Mammalia > Cingulata > Chlamyphoridae > Cabassous > Cabassous unicinctus. The sequence goes on from JAQZBX010035148.1 coordinate 21,125, forward strand.
GAAATTTGTAAGCAAAGAACAAATCCTTAAAATGAAAGCGAAAGTTCTCTCTAGTTTTTTCTCTTGCTGGAATTAAAAGTAAATTATTTACAACTTCACAAAATTCAAGTTGTAAAATCAGGACCCTGCCATCCAGTTCACAATTTAAAGTTTGAAATAGTCAACCATTTTAATTTTCATCTAGTTTTAATTTTATTATTTATATATATGCAGTATGGTCTATATATTTCAAGTTTTTTCTCTTTCAACCCTAATATGCTACAGCCCTTTGGGACCATAATCCTATAAATGAATCCCTTGGGCAAATGTGTTTCAGAATTCAGTTTTTAGGATTTTAGGCAACTAATATGTATTATAAAATAACCTTTGTAGAGTCTGGGACAGCACCTCCATAAACACTCCAACAAACATTTGAATATTCATAGTAAGTGGGAAAAATAAAGACTATTAAAGCTTTATTTCAGGCTTTGCTTAATAAATTAAGAAAATCTTATCGTTTTCATAGTTGTGGGGATTTTGGAACCATGGATAAAGGATTGTGGATAAAGCATTGTAGACAGGTGTTATAAACTGTTGGTAGAACAACCTATTTTCTTTTCACTCTATTGTAAATTGTTTTTTCCTCCTTTTTAAATTTTTCAGGTCAGCCCTTCATAAACCCAGATGGGAGTCCAGTTGTGTATAATCCTCCTATGACTCAGCAACCAGTTAGAACCCAAGTGCCTGGACCTCCACAGCCACCTCTGCCACCCCCACCACCTCAACAACAAGCAGCTAATCACATTTTCTCACAGGTGCACATACCCATGATTACATAATGCTAAGTTCATCTGCCTTTGCATATTTGGGACTAATATCACTAACTATAGTTAAGATAGCCCAGTAAGTATCTCATAGGACTTTAATATTCTGCCTCCAATGACATCCTAGTCACTACTCATGTGAAGAGAGGTTGCATTCAAAGGCTTTTCAGCTAATACTGAATGTATATTGAAAAGAAAGGAATTTTTTATCTCATGAGCATATCTGGTGAGTATTTTATTCCTGTTTCACAATAGCAAGAACTAGAGAAGAGAGATGAAAGTAAAGCTAAGATTGTTCATTACCTCCCCCTACTCCCCAGTAAGCAGAGTGAGCTGTTTCAAGATTCAACAGAGTGAGCAGTTAGAAGAAACTGAGGTGGGTTGCTTAAGTTCTGCGAAGCACTTACTCTCCACACCACCTACCCTGTGAAAGATAAAGACAAAGTGTGAGAGTTAGAATTCCTAGAAGCACTCTTAATAATATCTTTAATTTGTATAAACATTTAGAGTTTACACATACATTTTCACATTCAGTCTTTTTTTCAAAAGATGTGTTATCCATCTTTGAAGAACTTGGTTGTATACCTGAGTAAAAGTAGAAGCTCTTTTACTTTCATTCTACCTTTTAAAAGTGTGTAACATATCAAAGACAGCTTACTATAGTTACTACACTGCTTTTTTCCAGTAAGATTATCTAAATATTCTACTGGTGAGAACATGCACAGTAATTTCTTATGAAAGGTACATGGTAATAAACTTGAACTGGAGAAATTTCATTAATTTTGCTCACAAATTATATCATCTCTGTTGCAGGAGTGAAAGATGTATGGGTTGTCATATATTGTGAAGTCTTGAAATAATTAGATCTCTGGTGTTTAAGACCCATATTACTGGAGAAGGCAGTTTATTTAAAGTAGGAGAACTTAAAGATTTTTTGATGCACTTCTAAGACAATGCAAATGAGGTCATATATGTAGAGGAGATTGACTAACACTATTTTCCAAACAGTCCCAAATCCCCTTCACAGTGCCATTTGATTACATACACTCAGGTACACCTTAGACTGCATAAAAGGCTCTCTCTCCTTGACCTTCTCTGCCATGGCTTCATTCAACTTGGTCCTAAAGAGTTTCCTCATAATTTTCTGCTGTCATGTAGTTTTCTTCCTAGTGCTATGTATTTGTTTGTTTGACCAGAAGATTTATTGGACTGATTTTCATTTGGTTTCATTTTTGTTTAATTTGGTGGAAATGATAGCCTGGCAACTTTAAAAAGTTCTGAGGATTTCAGATTAATTTGTTGAAATAACTTTATCTGATTTAGTTATAAGAAACAATCCAAAATGAAGGCATATGCAGCTTAGTTTTGAAAACAGGTGCCTTAATGAACTATAATGTGAAATCTTGGGGTATACATCAAACTCCATGACTGATTTTCGGTGCCTTAATGAACTATAATGTGAAATCTTGGGATATACATCAAACTCCATGACTGATTTTCCCAGCGTTGTTTCAAGTGTTTCAGATAATTCTAATGAACTGATTATGCTCAGTAACTATCTAAAAACACTGTGAGGTGATTCACCCATGAATTTGAAATAGCCAAGCAAAACAAATAATGCTCTAATTTGCAAAGCCTTCAGATGGGCTATGTTTTGAGACAATTACCAATTGAGGTAGGTAAAGGAAGTGCTAAGGCTTTTTCTTTTCTAAGGGGTGTCAGAATTTCACTTTGTTCAGTCTTCTAGCCCACAGTTTCTCATTACTGTTTGATACTCTGGGATACATTAATTCATACCCTTGGTGCTAACAGTACTCATTTCTTTTATCCCACAATAGACTAAAGCTTTTGTTTCATTTGACACTTACACAGTAGGTCAAGTTGTCTGGAAGAAAGTTGTCTTAATGGTTTTCTGACTTAATAACACATCGAGTAGGCTATAGTTACAGATACTAAAGCTTCTGCACTTCATTTAGAGTGACACATGCTGTCATCCATTAGGAAGCTTGCTTATTTCTCTCCAGGAGGTTTGTGTGGAACCAGAGGCTACTCTTCAGATTATTCAACTGTTACTTTTTTAGTGCTTTTACTTTAATTCTAGTTTTTTCTGGATTCTAAATTAATCTGAGCCTTTCGTTTTTCAGAAACTATTGTGTTGATTTTTGCAGTAAAAGTGCATCTCAGTATTATGCATCTTATTTTTCATAAGGATTTCTCCTTATTTAGATTATTCCCTGAGCAATCTTAATCAGTTAGTTTATTTTGTGTTGTTAAAGCATTGTCTTTGGAGATGTCGTCCAGAGGGAGATTCATGAGTATACATTTTAACCAAAATAAGATTACCTGAGTCATTCCACACTCCTCAGCTTGGTTGCCAACTATAAAGTAGATAGATTATGACCGTCTTTAAGCCGAAATATATATTATCTCTTTATAACTGCATAAATATAAGATTGGGAAATTAAATCATATGCCAATCCTAGCCTGCAGATGACTGGCCCCATTCCCTAAAATGTAGAAATGATTAAAAACTTTTCTTTTTTTAAGACACCTGGTTTGGGAAGCGGGTGTGGCTCAGTGGATAGAGCCCTCGTTTACCATATGGGAGGCCCAGGTTCGCGTCCGAGGCCTCCTTGTGAGGGCACGCCAGCCTGAGCGGTGCGGTGGGCTGATGCAGCAACCTCACGGCAGGAAGCGGGTGTGGCGCAATGGATAGAGCACCCGTTTACCATATGAGAGGCCCCGGGTTTGCTTCCTGGCTCCTCCTTGTGAGGGCAGGCCGGCTC
>JAQZBX010035149.1:0-24701 GCA_029593785.1 Cabassous unicinctus
CCGTGAGCTTGAATTGAAAATTTAAAAAAAAAAAAACATTCTCGTGGGGATGTGTTGGTGCGGGTGTGATATATTTATTAAATAATATACAGTATAGTGTGGACTTAGTAAGGGGTCCATGGTTTTCACCTGAGTGGCAAAGGGGTCTGTGGAACAAAAAAGGATAAGAACCCCTGAACTAGAGGCTTATGAAAGTACAGTGTAATCGTGCTTTGGTTTACTCTCTTTACAGATCCTGTAGAGAGTATTTCTAGTAATTCTTTCCAAACCATTTTATTCAGAGGCCCGCAGACTTTGCACTTCTGAGTAAACTTCCCAGATCCCCTAGGGCAGTGCAGTCCAGAGCTGTAGTCAGTGCGTTTCTGTCACCTGCTGCATCCAGGGCAGCTTGTGAAAGTCTTCAGGGCCAGATGTGGGGCTCTGGACGGGCAGGCAGCAGAGATTTTATGCTGTGTGATTAGGGAAGCGGCAGCCCCCACTTCCCCTCGGATGACGGGGCTGGGACCAGCAGCAGGAGGGGGTGTCCATCTCTTGGTGCCATGGTTGGTCGTGATGGGGAAGGCGTGATGGCAGCTGTGGCAGAAGTCCACCACCTCTCCCAGGCTGGTGCTTTATACCTTCCACGGGAGCCAGTTTCCTGGGGCTTTGCCTGGAAAACCAAAGAGCAAAACCATGGAAGTTTCACGTAAGAATGTCAGCTCTTTAGTTTTCCAAGTTCTATCAATATATTTTCATAAAATAAAGGACATTTTAATACCAAATAACTAGGACTTAGTACACGGTACATCTCAAGAAAAGGCAGCAAAAGGACGTGTATATTTCCTTGATGTTCTGCCCACTAGGGCAGACCCTGTGTCTGCAAATCATCGAATTTGTCAGTGTACTCCACATGCTTCTGTCCTTCACCCTCAAGCATTCCTCTTGATTGCTGTTGTGTTGGTCAGAGGAAGAGACTGGAGTTAAGAGTGGCTCTGTCACCCCAATGACGGTTTTTCTTTGCCCACCATCCCTGGCCCCTTGGTGTTCCTACTCTCAGAAATGTTGGGCAGAGAAAAGCAGGCAGACCTCACAAGGGAGGTGCTGGCAGGAAGGTGACGATTGTGGCCAGAAGTCAGCCCAGAGGCCACATGGATAGAATTCCTGGGTCTCACTAAGTCCCATTTTACCCCATCACTGCTCAAAGCCCAAGCCAGTCATTGCCAGTGCCAGTGCACGCTTGTCAGTGTGGAGGAAAGCAGCTCCTTCCACTTGGTGGAACATCACGTTGTGGAGGGAGAACCCAGCGTAGCTGGGCCCCAGAGTCTCAAATCGGGCAACTACCTTGTTTAATCATTGGCTTTGGTTTCAGTGTGCAGAAAACGGAGGTGGAAAGGACACACGTTTGACCTGGAGCCCTTCCCTGGCATTGCCTGCCCTCGGTAAGTGTGACACAGAAACTCCATGAACCGTGTCCCCTGTGCTTTTGCTGCAGCAGCTGCCACCCCTCAGCATGGCACTGTTCCGTGGGCGCACCGCCATTCACCAAGCGTGTTTTGATCACTTCATCTCCTTCCCTGGTTCCATATTGTGCATCTTCTCCCGGTTGTCACAGCACCAATAATGTATTTTGGCTTTGCTCAGTGTCCAGGACAGGACAACTTCAGAACTACAGCACCTGTTACCACTCTGAGCAATTTGCTAAATATGGTTCAAGATTTCCCAGCAGCTCTTTTTATCCTTAGACAATATCCCACACTCAGAGTATTGAGTTCAAAGTTATTTGGATTCTTTTTTCCCTTTTTGTTATCAATTTGATACCATTTGTTTCTGTTTGTATTTAATTTTAGGGTTTTTTACTTTCCCATCCTTGGTTAAAAATTTTTTTTTCAGTATGTAAAACATTTAACTTGGTGCAAAATCAAAGCTATATAAAGAGGTGGCATATGCAGTCTTTTTCCCTTCTCCACCCATCCCTATAGATAAGCAATTTCATTGTTTTCTGGTTTCTAATTTTTGAAAAAGTAACCATCCTCTAAACAATCATATCAAGGAAGGAAGATTCCTTCTGGGAAGAGAGGGTGGAAAGTAGAAATTTAATTTTGATAACGAAAAAGAAATCTCTGAAGAGGCTATTCTCACATATTTATAGAGTTGTCTTTGTTTTGGTTTTTGTATTGTTTTAAAGAACCATTATGGTCATTATCTAGTCCTAAGCAATGTGATCTCGAACTGCAGCACCCCCTAGCTGGGCGTGTGTTAGCTTAACTTAGTGTATGTTTTTTCCTACCAGGACACTATGGTGATGTCTCTGAAAAGAATCTTGGTCACCCAGTTAAGTCAGCTTCGTCTCTCGGAGAGTGTGACCCTTCACGTCCTTGCTCAGCAGACATGATGGTGGTAACTAGAAACGACAGTCTCTGGTTACCAGGGAACAGTGATGACAGCTTCTTACACAGCCAGTCCTTTGAGGCTGAGGACATGTGCGACGTGACAATCAGTGACTTGTATGCAGGTATGCTGCACTCAATGAGCCAGCTGTTGAGCACGAAGCCGTCATGTACAATCTCCACCAAAACACTCATTGTCCAGAACTGGAACTCCAGGAGGAGGCACAGGTGGAAGAGCAGAATGAACAAGACGTACTGCAAAGGAGGCAGACATTCTCAGAGGAGCTCCAAGAAGAGAGCTTTACCCTGCTCTGAGCCAGTGAAGGAGGTGGAAGTGTTGAGAGATGCCAAGAATTTACTAAATGCTTCTTGCCATCAGACAGGTTCAAAATTGGAAAAAGCATTTCTTGAAGTAAACAAACCGCAAATCCATAAATCAGATCCAGGTCGGAAGGAGCTTAGACTGACACCCCAGAAGCATTCTTCACTGACTTATTTAAGGCATAATGATCAGAAAAATAGATTAATGGCATTGAAATGGTTGATTTCTCCTGTAAAAATAGTTTCCAAGCCAGGAACACGACAGAGCCACGGAGGGAATTGTTACAGGGAGATTGAAATCAACTTTAATAAGCTTCATCAGGAATATTGCCCAAATCCTGGGAAACAACCTTCCCTGACTTCCCTCCCCGGCTCCTGGGATGTGGACATGTCCAGAGGTAGCCCCGAGGGCTCAGAAACCCAGAGGCTGAGTATAGCTTTCCCAAAAAGGATAAGTGAGTCTTTTGAAAACCTGGGGAAAAGATCTCTTGAAGGTGGTAGGTGCCTGCTAAAGAGCAATTCCGATTGTTCACTTTCAAAGACAGATGCAGCCCAGAGTACCGGCCACTTTGAACTGACATCCAACAGTCTTTTTCAAGAAGGCCATCCTGGAATATTCAGAATGTTACTATCACCCAGCAAAGCTATTCCAAAACCAGGGATACAACCTCTAGGTGGTGGAAGGAATCGTTACAATGAAATTAAAGAAAAATTTGACAAGCTTCATCAAAAGTATTGCCAAAAATCGCCTCAGCAGACGAAGGAGCCTTTGTGCATTGGGCATTCTCCAAATAAAGCCAGTGCGGAAGTTCAGTGTAAAAAAGACGACTTAGGAAAATTCAATCCAGATCCTTGCCTCCAGGAACCTCAAAAGTTGTCATCGCCCCAGTGCAGCATAAAAAGTCCATTGGGCTCAACTCCAGTTAAGGTTCTTCCATCTGCGTGCGTTGCTCAGGCTACCAGGAGGGACCGCGCGGCGCCTGCCAAAAGACGCAGGTTGCCGGACCCTCAGGTGCATGGACGGTGGGCCGATGCCTGGAATCCCTCCAGCGTGGTGGGCAAAGCCATTCCGAGACCCAGGGAGGAGGAGGTCTGCCCTTTACAGCCGGACTTGGCAGGAAAGGTGCGTTTCTGTTTGCTGAGCGTAGATGTCTGAGTGGCTGCTGTGTGAGTGGGTTCTGTTAGCAAACTCCCTGTCACTTGTGCATCTGCTAAATCCCAACAGGATTCTTATGTGTTACTTTTCCAAGCTTTCTCCCAAATGCACTTCCTTCCTTTACAATCTGCATTTATAGCAGTAATGTTTTTGTGCATTATGGTGAAGTTGAAAATGTTTTTTCCTATAGGAAAAGCTACACCTTGTTTCCAGCTTTCCAACTGCAATACATTTAGGGAATGCACTTACAGCCACTCTATCCATGTTTGTGCAACTGGGTTATTTCCAACCTCTTCATCTTATATTCAGAAAATAGCTCTTGTAAGGCAGCGAGACGGATCTGAAAGTAATGACTGTTACTCCTGGACATCCGAGTAGGGACAGTAGAGCCGGCCTTCCCTGCCGGAGGAGCCACAAATGTAGCATCTCCTGCGGGAAAGGAGCCTTCCCACTCCGCTGATAATCTCTAATGCACTTGGCTCTAAAGTCCATCCCTTAAACTCGGGTTTTCATCAGTGTGTGCTGTTTTATTTCCTCCCGAGACAAGATGGAGAGGGGGGACAAGTAAATGTGAGTTGTTACCTTTTTCAAAGGTGCCCGATGTTCCAACGTAGCATTTCCGTGTCGTTGACAAGCCAGGATTCAGCTGGAGTAGGTGTTTTCACTGAGTGCACGTCCCTTATCCATTGGCTGATAAAATTTGATTGGGAGTTGGGTCTTTGGCCAGTTTCTTTTGAATTTTCTATGTTGTAGTTTGACCATGTCAGGCCTTATGTCAACCAGATAGTTGGCCTCTCCTCTGGTGTCATTTAGACAGACCTGTCCAGCCGAAATATCCCATTTCCTTTATGTATACCTCCTCCACCTGTTTGCCCATGACCCTTTCTCAGGGGAATGTGTATTTCCTTTCCCTGCTGTCAGTCCCCATACCTTTATGGCCTCAGTGCCACAGCTGTCCCTTCCCCAGGCTTTGCCCACTAGCTCCTCCTCAGCTTTCAGGCCGACATGGAAGGCATTTCAGAAAAGCCTGACGGTGCCTTGGCTAGAAATGAGACCGGGTGCTAGGAGAGCCAGGTGAGCTCAGGGAGCAACTCCTGCCTCCATTCCCTTCCTGCTGCTCTTCCCAGCTCACCACGTGGCCGTGTGCAGCTGAACCGTGTCCCCCCCCACCAGCCACCTCCTGATGGCCGACCCCTGGATTTTTAACCACACGCAGCCTTTCTCTCCACCACGTCCTCCTAGGCCCCTTTGGCTTCTCTGGGACTGTGTCCAGGTTCTGCTTCTCAGGCAGCTCTTTGTTTTTTGCCAGATGAATTTTTCACTGGCATTTTCTGTGTGCCCTCACCAGTTACTTATTTTGTAACTCCACTAGCTCTTCAGCCCCTCTCATCCTCAAGCCCTGTTCTCTCCAGGTCACACAGGCCTCGGTCTGCAGGATCTACTTGGCTCAGTTCTGAAAACTCCCATTTGTGATTTGCTTTTTAAATTTATTTCTGTGTATAAAGTCAGGTTATGTTAATGAACTGGAAGCACAGTTTCTAAACCTGGGTAGTGATTTGTCTTTCCAAGTGAGGATTGAGGTGAGTGTTCCGGTCTCAGAGAGGGTTTGCCTTCCAGAGCCCCTCCTAGTGCTCAGGCCTCAGGTGGGACTGAACGTGGCGCCTCTGGAGACGGAGCAGAGGCAGGTAGGCCTTTCAGGACGCAGGGAGTCCCCCCACCCTCAGAGGGACACTGCTGTGGACAGGAGTCTCTGCCTGCCGGACTCGGGGCTACCTGCCCTGACCGCATGCATCTAACAGCAAAAGCCATTGGCACCTCCTTCCTCTGCCCACACAGCTTTCACCCACGGGCATGGGAAAACTGGCAGCGCAATTTCCAGCTGCACTTTGAGTTGGCCTTGGGAGACTGACACACACTTCGTGGAGATTGCCTTGAGAGCCAGCTGGTTCATGCTGTTTCTCCTGACTCCTGAGACACTTGAACCCTTTGGTTCCGCTGTCCCTGCTGGTCTGAACCTCAGCCTCTCACATAGCACCCACGGCGTGTTCCTTCTACCGGCGCCCAGTCCCGAGGGTTTTTTTTTGTATTGTCTCCCACCTGGCTCCCCTTTATTTGCTCACCCGCCTCTGGTCTCTGGCGGCTTTGGCGCTGTGCCCCTGGCCTCCCTCCCGGCCTTGTTCCTGCCATCCCCACCCTCCTCAGACTGTGAGGCCTCCTGAAGTCTCCTTTGCTGTTACTTTTTTTTTGCCTGCTTGGCCTAAAGGGCTTTCTCCTTCTCTTGCCTCAGCCCTGTAGACCCCGAGCTCCAGCAAAATCACGTGTCCTCAGCGATGTCACAGCGCCTGGGAGGGCAGGACTGTGGCAAGAACTTGGCCCCTCGCCTGCCCAGCGGGGCCCCTCTGGCCCTGTGGCCCTCAACAAGTCATGTGGCCACCACGGGGTTTTCTGTGAATTGTCTTAAACCATGACATAAATGAGTGTAGCTGTATTGCTTAGTTTTCTTCTTTCTCTACGTAAATTGTAAGTTTCTTGAGGAAAGGGACTAAATCCTTAATGAGCTCTGACTAAATAAGGAACTCGAAAGGCTACCATTTGAGTGCATCTGTGTGCCAGGCAACACGCTAAACCTTTTCATGCCTGACCCGAAGTCCCCACACGAGCCCTTTGATTAGATGGGTTCTGTGGATGGGCAGGTTCTTTTCTCTCTCTCAGAAATAAGGAAATGCAGCTTGAGGCTTTTACTTCTAAATTCCCAGAGGCTGAGGCTGGGGCCGGGGCCTAAGAACATGCTTGAGGCTTTGCCGCCAGGCTACGCTGCTTGCTGCTGGCTGACTGTTCCTTTTTCTCTCTTACGTTCCTAGGATGTTTGTTTAGGTGGTGGCATTCCTACCATAGGCACACAAATGTTTGTGAGTATGCAGTAAAATAGAAAGCAGGCTTTTGGTGACTGGAATTGGGAGTTCTAGAGGAATTTTAATGAAATCATTTTCTTTGCCTTTTTTTCTAGAGGAAAGAAGAATCTCTCTTTGAGGATGGAAGAGAAAAATGATTTTGTGTTAAAAATTTCAAAGCCAAGCATCTATAATCAGGTTATTTTGGAGCATTGTTTCTCCTCCCTTTTGCTGTTGTGTTTTGTTTTATTTTGTTTTTCGCTTTCTCCAGAAAATTCAAAGAAAATTTCAATGAAATTGGTTACATCAGAGAGGACTCAGAATTCTTGGTATAGAAGTTATTTGACTGCTATAAGTCAAATAACTTATGTAAGTGGCTCCATTAAAATTTTAACGTTACCCTTTTAAAGGCCTATTTCTCTCATATTCTTTTTAAAATTTAAACAGTCCAAAGAGTTCTCCCTTCCATTTCCTATTTTGTTAGAGAACATTATTTGCTTATAGAAACCTAAGTTTAAGGCCTGTTTAGGTATTTCCTTGAAGGGAAATATAGCTGCTTAGTCTTTTACATTAAAACCTCTTGGGGACTTGGTATTTTCCTTATGAGATAAAAACTGAAACTTGTCCATAGAAAGTACTTCTAACATGTTTGTGTGTTCAGATGAAAACATGTATAAACAGTCCTGTGATGGTCCCAGACTGCCCCTGTGGCCACACTGCATGTACTGCGTGGCATCCCGTGGTTTTTATTGGAGGAAATCATGGTGACCTTTTTTTTTTTAAGGAAATATTTCAGATACTCAGAAGTCAGTGACAAAGCCCGGTTGCCGGCTATCTTAGAGTAAATAGTATTTTACCCATATTTGTTATGAATCTTTTTGTTTGTTCTTTCCTTGTTTTTGGAGAAGGGGGAATAAAAGGCTAGAAATAAGATTATATTGCATGTTTCTCCTTCGAGTTGCCCTCCTGATGTCAGTGTTTCTTTCCAGCCAGGTCTCTACGCTGGGCCCACCTGAGCTGTGAGTCAGGAAGGAAGGCATATGCAGCTTGTAACTGAAAACCTGGCCCAGAGCTTTCAGCCTCACAGGAGGCTGCTTTTTCCTCAAGAACTGGCTGCCAGTAGACTGCTGGCTCAGGCCCAGCCAGGGATGGCATGGCCCCTGCGATTGCTCAAAAACTTTCCCTTGTGCCTGCAGCTTCCTAAGAAGACGACAACCCATCCTTTCCCCTCCATCAGGAGAACCATCCTCCTTGCCCCACACTGCTTATGCCACCACCTCCACATGCCCAGCAGACCTGTGCTGGGTTCTCTGGCCAGGCCAGACAAAAATGGAACACTAAGTGCTTAATTTTCCATCTTCTGGTAGAGGAAGGCAAGATAGTTTAGGAATGGGTGTCTGTCAGCTTACAGGATCTGCCAATAAAGGACCCCCGAACCATATAAGGTGTAGTCTTTAACTTGTAAATAATGTAATGTGTTCTAAAACTTTGTTTCACAAACATTGTTTACATTTGATACAAGCTGATATATGTGGGATTCTCTAGGTGACAGTTGATCCCTTGGCCTACCCGAGTTTTGCAGTTGTAGCTGAGCTGCTCGGAGCACATCTGTTTCCTTGTGCACAATGTGAGAGATTACTCACCCAGAGGTGAGTTGGGTGTGGAATGGGGGCATCTCCCCTAGTTATTGCCAAATTGCTTTCCCAAATGCCTATTCCAGTTTGTACACCCTCCAGCAATATGAGAGTTAGGTTTCCCCACTTTCTGCCGGTGGGGGTGCTGTCGCCCTCCCAGGCCTGAGTTGTGTGTGGTGTGTGAACGTGCCAGGCTGCAGTTTGCTGTCTGCCTGACTTCCTGTATGCCCTGGCCTCCCGAGGGGCCTCCACAAATGCCCACTGGCGATCCTTTGTCCGTTTTTCGATTTGCTTCTTTGTTTCCTATTGTTTTGGGGTATATCCTGGATATCAACCCAGTTATATGAACAATCCAGTCTTATATAAATAAATTGTAAATAACTTCTCCCATCTACGATTTGTTATTTAACTTGGTGTTTTAGTGTACAGAAGTTACATTTAACATAGATCTCTGAATCCTGTTTTTTCCCGGCTTTTGCTGTTATTTAAAGAAAACCTCCCCTACCCTCAGGATCAAAAATACTCTACTTTCTGAAATGTTTGCTGTTCCAGTTCAGGTCTCTGACCGCTCTGGTGATGTTGTGCATGGGTGTGATGGGAGGAGAGACCTCATTTCCCACGTGTGGCTCTTTCCCAGTATGTGTCTTGAACGGCAGAGCCGCTCCTGGCTGCATCAGTGATATTCAGGCTCTTTGAGCAGCAAGACTCTTCATCACCTGGCAGAAAATAACTTCATTATCTGATCCATGGGAGCTGTGAAATTGAGTGGACTGCCTCCAGCAGTGTAGTGGGAACAATGGAAGTCCCATGTTTTCCTGCTCCGGACAGGTAAAGAGGCCATTGTGCTGATGACCTGAGCGTAGAGAGGCTTTCCCTGCCCCCTCCGCAGGTCCTCCCTGCATGTTTCCTGGGAAGGGGGCTGATTTCTGACCTGCAGCCACCTTTTGTCCCAGGCCTCATTGGGTTCCCAGTTCAGCAGTCCAAACATGGTTTTATAACCTGGGGCCTTGATGGTGAGGGTAGGCTTGGCATAAATGTCACCTCTTGCGTGTGACCCTCGTCCCACTCCCAGGTGCTCTGGGATTGGTTGGGTATGAGTCTGCCTTCCCTTTGGCAGAGAGGGCCCACAGCGCAGCCTTCCCTCTTGGCACAGGGCCTGGCAGTGGACACAGGCTCCACACGTGGGACTGCATTGCAAGTGAAGACACACAGGTGTCTCCAGATCCCAAGGACTGTGGGGCTGTCTGGTGCAGGCTCACTTTGGGGAAAAGCAGGAAGGAAGTGGCCCTGTGGGGCGGGACCTTGCCCCTTTGCCCCTGGTTGTCTTGGTTCTGGGATGTCATCACCTTACAGTGGAGTCTGAACTCCAAATAGCAATGGGGATTTCCCCCACTGAAGGAAAGAAAAGTATACTGATGGTTTTAGAATAACACTTTTCTTATAAACTACATTAAAAGTGGTTTGTTTTGCTGCGGTGGGATTTCGCGCTCTCAGAGGGCAGTTTACATTTTACATTTGGCCCCCTAGGAAATTCCTTCACGTGAAGCCAAAACTGAGTGCTGACTACAGTTATCCAAGACTTTGAGAGTCTCCAGGGCTGCTTTCCGGACCCCAGGATCCGAGTCCAGCTGTAGCTCCTGGAGAGCTGAGAGTGAGCACAAGAAGAAAAGAGTCGGGGCCCCAGGAAGGTCAAGTCCACACGCTGCCGGGGCCCCGTTAGCTTGTGCCAATGAAGGCTGGGGAAGGCCTGGCAGGCAGGAAGGGGCCATAGGCAATGTGGAGGTGGGATCATCTGGACTTGAAATCAGGGGGACGTGGGGGAGCCATCCTCACATGTTTGTCAGATCTTTGGGAGCTTGTGTGTGCTGCTCCCAGGGACAGAAACTGCCCACCGTGGCACCTGGCTGCTGTGTGGATCTACTCAAGTCATCAGGGTGGAGGCATTTTGTAAATATTTGTGGATGGGGCATAGAAGCCCATCCAGTAAAGCCCTCCGCAGGGCCCACCCAGCTCTGCGCTCTCCTTGCCTCCCCACCCCTCCCCCACCACAGCAAAGGGTCAGCTGGCTCTTCTCGGAGCAGTGTTGCTGAGTCTCCACTACTTACAATTCCGTAGTGCCGGCAAGTCCAGCTTCTTCAGATAACATGCAGACATCTGCTTCATGATGATTCCTAAAGTGACAGCCAGAGAAACGCTCGTCCAGTGAGTACTAGGTGAGCGGCAAGCCGTTCTCGGTGCCTCCCTGTGAGAGGCTAGGTTTCACCACAGAGGAATTGTTAGGGGTCTTGTCGGGCCAGAGCTGGTGAAGAGGAAGCTGGTCACAAACCAGGCAGCTTTGAGCCCGGTGCACCAGGAGCGCTGGAGGCAGGAGGAAGCCCTGGGCCCTCCCCACTCCAGGCCCTGGGTTACCTCGGAGTAAATGACTTGGGTTTGGCCGGGTGGCCTTCAAGGTCTGTCCGGAATTGGGAGAAGGCTGTCCACTCACCTGCCAGGTTGCATGCAGCAATTCTGATCCTTGACAGGTTACTTCTCACATAGGTTACAGTTTCTAGCAAGAAGCCGTGGAGAACAGCAGGCTTTTTCTGAGTCTGCAAAAAGTAAATGGCCCTTACAGCCTTGGAGGATGAGGTACTAGAGGCTGCTCGTTAGCTTTCCCCTCTGTCTAATGCATCTGTTCCTGAAAGCAAGACGCTTTGCCCAGCCACGGGGCTCAGAGAGGGCAAATGCCTCTCCCAGCATCACAGGATAGCAGCTGGGCATCAGAAGGAACTATCGGCCTCCTCGTACATTCTCATCTGACCACAGAGGGGAGATTACATTTGCCCAGACTTGCACTGTTCAGTACGCAGCCACTTTCCACACGTGGCTCTTGGGCACTTGAAATGAGACTCGTTTGAATTAAGTCCAAAATGCAAAAATGTCACATTAGTAAAACTTTTATATTGATTGCACGTTGAAATATGTTATGGATATATTGAGATACATAAATTTTAGAATTCGTTTCACCTGTTTTCACTTAATGTGGCTGCTAGACAACTTAAAAACAGGTATGTAGCTTGGAAGGTGCTGCCTGACATTTCAGGTTGGGAAAATCAACCAGCTCCAAGCTGGTAATCTGCGGCCCTGGTGACCCTGAGCCCCAGGCCGCCGCAGCTGTGCAGTTTCCTCACCAGGACGGAGCACATGGCGGTCTGGAAAGCCGTCATCTCCTCTGCGCTGGCTGCACTCGGCCTGCAGGAGCCCTCGAGGGCCTTCCATCCCCAGAAGTGCAAACACTGAAACATGGTGGCCGTGCACGCCTGGTAGGAACAGCAGCAAGAGCGGGTGGGCACTGTCAGGAAGCCCGAGGCAGAGGGCAGCGCTGGTGGCTGGGAGGGCCCACAGGGCCCACGTGTGGGGTTACCAGAGGCCCCAGGGGGGAGGGACCTACCCATCTTCCCCAACCTCTCCACCCAGCTTCTCCCACCTTGTGCCCCACAGCCAGGGGAGAGCGGCAGGGCTGGTGTCTACTCCCCAGCCTAAGAGTGGGAGCAACATCTGCCCCCCATGCTCCCCATGCCCTCCTGTGGCCCTTATCAAGCCCTCCGCGCAGGGCGGTGTGGACAGTGTGGTGGGGCACTGAGCCATCAGGGTGGTGAGGATTGCATGGGTGAGGAAGGGCCTGCACCCCTTGTCCACAGAGGCTCCGGGGACAGCAGGTGGGGCCGAGGGGACACGGGAGGTAGTGCCACGTCAGACTACCCGGGGAGCCCTTCAGCCTCACAGCGATGGTAGCAAGTGGACTTGCCTGGTGACCCCAGACCTTGGAACTAAGGCACTAGTTGTAAATAGGCCATGGCGTACCCCTCCTGTGGGGCCAGAAGCGTCCCCAAGGCTTACCAAGAGAAGGCAGGACCGCCCGTAAATCCCAGCCACCTTCCCAGTCCATGGAGGGATGTGGGAGGGGAGGGTCATTAGCCTTGAAGAGAGTGGGGGGCTTGGGGAGAGAGGTTCCCTCACACAGCCCATCCCACCCCACCCCCCATGCAGGCCACGCACTCCTCGGCCTCTCCTAGCAGCCCCCAGCCTAAGCCTGCCCTGCTGGGAGAAGGGGAGGGGAGATTGCAAGCAGGTTTTAAACCAAACTGAGTCATAAAGCCCAAAAGTGACCTGCAAGTTGAGTCCACGAGTGCTGGAGGGATGTGGGGCAAAGGCCTTCCTCAGGTCGCGGCTGGAGAGAGCGCAAAGGGCCCCTGTGTCTGCCCGCACACCCCGCACGCCCGCCTAACCAGCTGGTTTGCGCTCCTTCCTCTGGAATGGCCCCTGTCCCAGCCTGGAGGGACGGAGTGTGGGCACATGGTGGCCTCTGGGCTCTCGGGGGCCTGAGCCACGCCAGGAAAGCCCCAACTGAGGCAACCAGTTGAGCAGCAGACCCAAAATGCGTTTTCCTTTCGGGACAGCGGGTCCCAGACTCGGGGACACAAACGAGCGGATGTCTTACTCTGGCTGTGTCAGAACAGGGGTCCTGGCAGTGCAGCAGGAGGGGGACCCAGGCCTTCCTCACTTCCACTTTGAAGAAATGCTTCTTGGTTATCCAGACCACCTTCGCCAGCTTCCCAAAGAGGACGAAAGCTTTCGAGCGCAGCAGCTCGCTCTCCTGCGGCCCGGACACACAAACGAGGCCTGAGACCAGGAGGCCAGAAGCCCAGGCAAGCCCTGGCCACCCTGGGGCCCCTCTGCAGGCCTCCCGGCACCCTCGAGGGAATGGGCGCGCCTCTGGGACTGGGACTGTCTCCCTGGAGCTGAGCCCAGACCACTGCCTGGCAGGGGCCCAGCACTGAGGAGGGCACCCAGGTACTTAGGGGCTGCACGGAGCGAAAGGGGGAAGGGAGGAGCCCTCCACTCAGATTCCACCGCTCTTGATTCTCGGGGCCTTATAACAAGGCCGCGTTGTTTTACAAGATCCTGTTACCAGCCAAGCCATGTCAGTGCCAAGAAGGCCCCGTGGCTCTTTCTGCCCCAGAGAGCATCTTTTCTTTAGGGGCCAAGCAGTGCCCACTCGCTCACAGGTTCCAGTCTGGACTCACATTGTCGAAGAAAGCCCTGCACTGCTCGGAGATGGTGTCGAAAGAGGAGCCCACGTCGCCCTCTCGGAGCTCGGCCAGGATTTTGGTGAGGGCCGCCATGCCCTCCGAGACGACGCTGGTGCTCGCCGGCGCCCTGAGCGAGCACAGGCATTTCTCGAGCAAGAGCTTGCGATACCGCTTCACCTGGAGGGGCCGAGTGCACCATCAGCCCGCCCTGGGCCCTGGCACCCTCCGCGCCCTCCCGCTCAACAGCCTCCGGGACCCAGGCCTGCTGGCGTGAAGCCGTGCCAGGGCCGGCCTGCTACCTTCCTGGGGGCGCCGAGGGCCATGTTGCCCAGGGCACGCAGGGACAGCACCCGCAGGGCCTCGTCCTCGTGGTCCACGCCCTGCCCCAGCATGAACACCGCCGGCTTCAGCAGCTTCTCCTGGTACAGAATTGGGTCGCTCATCAACTGGAAAGGAGAACTTCTTAAAATTATCCTCCAATGGAAGGCCACGTGCAGTTACGCCCAGTGCATGGAACCATCTCTCGGTGAGTAGGAAGAGGGGCTCCGAGCGCAGCCCCAGCACCCACCCTCCTGGGCCAACTCTCGGCGCCTCTGCCTACCAGCTGGGTGACCCTAGCAAGTCACTTAACCTGTCTGTGCCTCAGTTTCCTCATCTGTAAGAAGGGGATGATGATAGTACCTGCCTCATAGGGTTGTAAAGATTTACTAAGTAAATATGTGAACAAGCTAGATAAGAGTGACCTGCATAGACACACTTTCATTCCTCATCCATTTTCTCAGTTCACAGCACTGCGGTGCTCCTGTGTGCAAGAGCCGTGCAGAAGAGAAGCCTGGCTTTCCACTGTCGGCCTCGGACTCAAAATGCCGGGACGTCAGGCCAGTGCAGACCTCCCTGTCGTGCGTGTCTAATGGGGCTTGTGATGGGCTGAGTTAGGGTCCCCAGTTTAGCATGTTCGTGCTCTCAATCCACATTCCTGTGGGTGGGAAACCCCTGGAAAAAGGACCTTTGGACGATGCTCATTTTAGTTACGGTGCAGCTGACTGCATCAGGATGGGCCTTAATCCTGTTACTGGAGACTTAGAAGCCACGGGCAGGAACCAGAAGCAGGGAGTCAGCAGGAACCCAGAAGAGAGAGGAGAAGACAGAACCTGTGACGGGAATGCCCAGGACTGCCAGCCAGCCAGAATGCGGCAAGCCCAAGAAGCCAGCATTCCAGCCTCCGAAACCATGAACCAAGAAATTCCTGTGGTTACACCAACCCACGTGTGGTGTTTGTCTTAGCAGCCTGGAAAGAAGGACAGACCTAAAGATAAATAAACACGAAACTGAGGGCTCCAGGGACAGGGGGGAAGAAAGAAGCGCACCTACTGCGTGTTCCCTTCGTCCCACTAGGTACCACCACTCCAACCTCCCAAGTGCTTTCTCTGCTTCCGCCTCCCTCTCCCCCAGCCTGTCACCGACACCAACGTCAGCGTGAGCTTCCCACAGCACTTTCATTCATTTAAACACTTAGCATCAGTTAAAAGCCAGGCTAGCAGTGAACAAAACCGATCGCATCCTATTTCAAACACCCTTCAGGATAAAGCCCAAACTTCTTAGCGTACATTTAAAATGATTTTTAATCTAAACTTGTCTACTTTTGAAGCATTTCAGTAACTTCTTTCTTTGAAGCTGAAACTCAAGTTGTCAAAAAGTGTTACTTAGCTAACTCAGTGAGTGCGCACCATGACGGGTACGATGACGGACACCATCTCATGTACTGGCTCAAAGGCCCAGCAGACTAAGAGCTGCTGCCCCCAGTGTAGCAGATGCAGGATCCGCAGCCCAGAGAGTTTAAGGAACTTGCCCGCAGCTGCTCAGCTGCTGAGTGGAAGAGCTGGGGTCCCATCTAGGCCCTGGTTCCTGGCCACCACTGCCCTGCCTCTTAACCACTCAGCAGAGTTGTCAATCTGGACACATCAAAGGAGACATGCCCCTGGGTGACAGAACAGGGAGTCTGAGGGTTCCCCAGGAAGCCCAGTCAGGGTGGCCTGTGCACTGGCAGTGGTCTGGCCTGAAAAAGCTTGTGAAGCTGCCCCGGTGGGCCAGGCGTCATGCCCAGGCGGGCAGACAACTGCCTGCCACTTGTTTCTGTGCAGCCTCCGAGCCAAGGACTGGTCTCACATTTCTAAATGGTTGGGGAAAAGTCTAGAGAAGAATCCTATTTTGTGACACATGAAAAGTACATAAAATTTAAACATCAGTGTCCACCACTAAGGTTTCACTCAGCCATGCCACGCTCGGGGGTTATAAATGCTCTGTGGCCGCTGCACCAGAGACCGTGTGGCCAGCAAAGTCAAACATCTTCACCCTCTGGCCTTCTCTGCTGCAGGACAAGTTTGCTGACCCTTGCACAGGCTGCTGCTTGGTTCCTTGGAGGACTGGGCATCATGAAGCCAGTAAAACTTCTCCTAAGCCTTTTGCCATCAGATCCCTAAGAATCCCTGTAGCAGTTTGATATTATTGATGAATGCCAGAAAGAAATATTGGATTATGTTTGTAAACTGGTCTTTTCCTTTGGGTGTATTAGAGTATATTGGATTCAGAGGTTTTACTTAAATTATGATTAGGGCTTTGATTGGGCCACGTCAGTAGTCCCCTCAGTGGGTGGGGACTCACAGATAACAGACATGGCAAAAGAAGAGAGTTGGAGTTTTGATGTTGGAGTTCTGAGGTTGAGTTTGAGCTGGAGCCCTGGAAGTAAGCACACAGAGGAGCTTGGTCGTGAGGAAGGAGAGAAGGCCCTGGGAAAAGAGATGAGCCATTCTCCTGACAGTTTACAGCTGACCTTGTGGAGAGAGGGAGAGCCTAGAGAGCCTCATAGTCTACAAGAAACAGAGGAGCTGAGCCCAGAGAGAGGCAAGCCCCAGGAAGAGAAGAACCCAGGAAGCCTGAACCCTCGCAGATGTCGGCAGCCATCTTGCTCCAACACGTGGCCATAGACTTTGGTGAGGGAAGTAACTTAAAGCTTTAGGGCCTGGTAACTGTAAGCTTCTACCCCAAATAAATACCCTTTATGAAAACCAACCGATTTCTGGTATTTTGCATCAGCACCCCTCTGGCTGACTAATACAATCCCCGAGACTCCAAATGCATAAAAGAAGCTGGGCCCCAGATGCCCTACCACCCTCCTTGGCCCTCCTGCTTGAGTGAATGGACAAGAGGGAAGCGCCTGCTTCCATCACAGGCACCTGCCCCGAGATGAGCCATCCCCGGTAGAGCCCAAGGACAACCTCCAGCTCTCCCACCCCGTCCTCCACCCCACCCCTGCACCGGGGCCTCACTTCCACGCAGACGGCCGTGCTGCTGAGGCGGCAGCTGAGGACATCTGATGCCAGGCTCCGGAGCGCCAGCTCAGACAGCCTCTGCCTGTAGCTCTCCACGTTCTGCATGCACAGCCTGGAGAGGAGAGACACAGCCCGGGGGTGGCCGAGGCTTCTGGGCTCCTGCCTGGGCTGCCCTGAGAGCTGGGTGGCACTGCCCCGGGGCCCGGGACCGTCTTGCAGGGTAACGGGCAGGTGGCTCACCAGCTCTGGGCCTCACTTTCCTTGTTCCGGGAGCTGGTTGGGGTTGTCACTGAAGCACCTGCTTCTATCTCCTTTTTATGAAAGAGGACTGGAGTGGAGGCTGCTCAGGGCGAGACTTGGCCCTGCGCAGAGGCCCTGTGTGCAGCACACCACTGCCAGGCCAGTGCCTGGAACATGGGACGACTTGGCAATTCCCCCTGAACTGGGGCGTTTGGCCATGACCTAGACCATGCCCTTCGCGCCACCCCCACCGTGGGAGGCGCCGGGACCACCCACCTGGCAAGCAGGCCCACTCCTTCCAGGAAGGTCGAGCTGTTCTCCAAGAGGCTCCACACCCCCTGCTCCTCCAGGGCGCACGCCAGGCACTCGCTGTTGACTCTCCTGAACAACAGCTGCATGGACTTGACCGTGATCCTGGGAGGAAGGTGGGCCAGGTGAGGCGGCTGGGCCGTGGGTGGGAAGTGGTGCTGCCTCCAAGCTCTGGGCCTCCGTTCTGTCCTCTGAGCAATGGAGTCACAATGCCTGCTGGGCCCAGCTCAACGGGCTAAGGGGGTGACCACAGGCAAGTGGATCTGCAAAGTCTGAAAACCACACCATGCTGGAAACATGGTAGGGAGGGTGTGAGTAGATCCAGCTTCCAGATGCTCATCTTCCCCCCAGGAAGGAAGGGTGACCACCTGTGCAGGGGAGGGGCCCCTGGCAGCGTCCAGTGGCTTCCAAGAGGCCGCCGAGGCCATGTCCAGCCCAGGCTGCCGACCTGCACCCTGCACCCCCTCCCGCCGCCCACCCACCATCAAGAGCACCTTTGTAGGTTTATCTCCTCGGGCAGGGTCCCCGTGTGGACGAGTCTCCACGTCTTCAGGACGGGAGATGCGGCCTCGGGCCCATAGCTGCCGCTGAGCTGCAGAAGGAGGGTGTAGATGAGGTCTGGGATGAGGTCCGGCAGCTTGTCGTCCTTGTCCATCTTCTCAACGAGAAGGCTGATGGTGCACAGGGTCTGCAGAGAGAAGGGCTGGCGGTCGGGGCTCCCGGCCGGCGACCCTGAAGCTCCGCGGGGCCCTCCCGAGACTCACCATGAGAGGGTCCACCGCGGCCAGGCGCCAGATGTCGGCCTTGGAGGTGGCGTGGACCCTGGGGGTGAACCGTGCCTGCAGCCGGCCCATCAGGCCGTGGAGCATCGTCCGGGCAAAGGGCAGGTTCTCGGCCACAGCCAGCCACACCTCGGTCAGGTGGCTAACCAAAACAGGGTGGATGCACTGTGGGCCCCTGGCCCTGGCCGGCGAGAGCCCTTTCGACCTCTCGGCGGCCCCGTGAGCAGGGGCCGGACCCTGAGGCTGACTCTCAGGGAAGTGGGGTGACCCCCAAGGACTGCGTACTGAGAGCCCAGGACTCCACACTGGGCCGCCTGGCTCGTGCCATGCGGTGTAGGAGACCTGGGCTCCGGCCCGACCCTGCCCCCAGCCCCGGGTACCGCAGGAAAAGCCACCAGGCTACCCCTTGATGACCCCACAGGCACGTCCAAGACCAGCCCCTGGATTGAGGCCTGGAGTTTGGCAGCTGGCTTCTATCCCTTAGTCCTCCCAACAAGTCTTTGAAGAAGATTTGTGTATCTTCTTATTCTACAGAAGAGGAAACTAAGGCTGGCAGAGGTTAGGGAACCTGCCACGCTACACTTTGAAACGGCCTCTCAGAGCCCCAAGTCCAAGCCTATTCTGGATGGGAATCGGGACGGAAAGCACCGAGAGCTCCGTGATGTGCTCCGGGTTTTGAGGAGAGCGGTAAGTCCTAAAGGGCTAAAGGCCACGCCTAGCAAGATCAAACGGAATAGGTGGGGAGGTGAATTTGGGGGGCTGAGGGTGGCAGGGGTTCTAGCAGTAGGACCCAAATGGGGAGGTGGGTGCAGAGGGGTGTAAGAAACAAGAAAGCAGGAACCTCGGTCCTACGAGCACAAGCACCTGAATTCTGCGAGCAGACTCGGGAGCCTGGAGGAGGACCCCGATGAATACGATTAAAAGGGGAAATGTTAGGCTGTGTGTATGGTAAGTATTTAAAACTCCATGGAACTACACTACACAGTGAACCCCTAGTTAAACCATGGACTTATTAATTAATAGTAAAATTATAGAAATGTGCTGCCATCAATTGTAACAAATGTTCCCCACCAATGTAAGGTGTTGGTGGTGGGGTGGCAAAAAAAATAAAAAGAAAAGAAAAAAGACCCCGGGTTCCAGGTATAACACAGCCCGGCAGACACCCAGATTCCGGCCTCGTGAGACCCCAAGCAGATGACCCAGCTCAGCTGTGCCCACACTCCTCATCCATGGAAACTGCATGATGATAAAATGGTGCTGTTTTAAACCATCAGGTTTGTGTAATTTGTTACATGGCATAGATAACTAATACAGATATGGGTGAACTAAGTGAAAGCCAGGGTGCTGCAGCCCCAAGGACGCTAGCACGTGCCCGGCTGCAGGGGCAGGGCCACCCTACACGTTGGCCTCTGCAGAGCTGTGCTGAGAGTCACTGACTCAAAGAATCAGTGACTCAAAGAATCTGCACTGGTGTCCTACCCAGACCCGCTGCAGAGTGGCTCTCCCGGGAAACAGCTCCATTGCAGAGCCAGGCCTGCAATTTGCACAAGTCAGCCCTGTGGTGCTTTGTCAGAGGCCTGTGTTTGAAAACTCTCTTTTCTCTGTTCACAGCCTTTTTTTTTTTAATTTTTATTTTTTTTATGAGGTACTAGGGACTGAACCTGGGACTTCACTCACAGGAGGCAGGTGCTCAACTACTGGGCTACACCCACTCCCCTGCTCACAGCATCTTAATATGACCTCAGCCACATTTCTCTCCACTGTCAGTCACAAACCTTCTCACTGCTCCTCGGTCATGGCTGCTCTGGGGGAGCAGTGCCCACCTCTGTCTAGCCCTCCCCCAGATGAATTACAGGTACCTTCTCAAACATACTCCCTGTAGCAGTTTGGCAGTTTGATATAGTTATGAATTCCAAAAATAGATACTGGATTATGCTTGTAAACTGGTCTGTTCATCTCGGCATGATTAAGTTATGATTAGGGTGTTGACTGGGCCACGTCAGTAGGGCATTGAGCCCCACCCCTTGGTGGGTGGGGGATCAAATATAAAAGGCCAGGCAAAGGACAGAGTTGGAGTAGTTTTGAGTTGGGGTTCTCATGTTGAAGTCTTGAGCTGGAGCCCGGGAAGTAAGAGAGCTTGGTCATGAGGAAGGAGAGAAGGCCCCAGGAAAAGAGATGAGCCATTCGCCTCATAGTCTACAGCTGACCTTGTGGAGGAACCAGAGGAGCTGAGCCGGGAGAGAAACAGAGCCCCGGGAAGAGAGGAACCCAAGAAGCCTGAACCCTGGCAAACGTCGGCAGCTGTCTTGCTCCAATGGACGTGGCAATGGACTTTGGTGAGGGAAGAAACTTAGGCTTTATGGCCTGGTAACTGTGGACTTCTACCCCAAATAAATACCCTTTATAAAAACCAATTTCTAGTATTTTGCATCAGCACCCCTTTGGCTGACTAAGACACTCCCCCAATTTGGCGAGATCCCGCCCGGCTGTCTCTGTGGTACTATAGAAGCATGGCGCTATTTGTATAAATAATGCCCTGAAAGAGGGGGGGGATTCTCTGCTTTACTCGTGGCTGCCTGGTGGGCTTCAGGTTTTGCCATTTTGTCAGTTGGGGACGTGTACAAGTCACGTTCCCTCTCAGGGCCATGTTCTGAAAGGAATAGGGACAGACTGGAGGTTCCCCAGGGGAGTGCTCGAGCCTTGGAAGCCACGTCCCATGAAAAACAAGGGGATGGTGTGACCTGGAGAAGCCCAAACTTAGAGAGCGCCCAGGAGCTCTGTTCTCCACGGGAAAGTAAGGGCTGCCACGGGCAGAGCTACTGGACCCCAGCGGCCCTCCCAGAGAGGACAACCAGGACAACTTGGGGTGCTACGGGATCCAGATCTCAGCACAACACGAAGGAGTCAGTCTCCCTGGAGGCTGGGGGCCTCCAATGTGAGAGAGGTAGAGGGGTTTGTGGCTCGCTCAGGGCGCACAAGGCCTTCCTCAAGGGCCTGGCCTCCCGGGGCGCATCGTGGCGAGTTCACTGCTTGGAGCCCACAGGAGGCCGTGCCACCTCCATGGGGACACCCACCTCTCCATGGGCAGGGGCTGCCTCAGCAGCGCCGTGAGGACCGTCTCCTGGTGGTAGTACGCCAGCAGGAGGATGCCCTCGATGAGGAGGTGCCGCACCTCCAGGTTCTCCACCACCGGCAGGTGGGCCAGGATGGCGCCCAGGATCTCTGCCACCTGGGGAGGGGGGCGGGGTCACCAGGGACCAGCCTGGGCTCCGTCGGCTGCCTGCTCACCCCATCTCACACACCCCTCCTCAGGGACTCTGGCTGCATCAGGCACTGGGGAGGTTAAACCAACCGCCAGCATCCTCTTGTAGATACCTTTGGTCTCTTCCTGGAACTCATTTTATTCGGGTTCAGGGTGGGGCTGATGCACTCTGGGATAGTGCACCATAAGCCTCCAGTCCACTGACCGCTTCCCCACCAGGGTACCTGACAACCTTCCTTCTCGTTCTGGAACTCTGTCTCCTCCTCCTCTCTCACTCACAGGGACCCCATACCCAGGCCTCCAGGCTGGGGCCCCCGGCCTGCCCTGCCCTCGCCTCAGCTCTGCCACCTTGTCCTCCAGCTCCTTGACCCTCATCTGGAGGAAAGTGCCTATCCAGGTGACGGAGGCCTTGTCGTGCTGGAGGTCCACGGCCCCGATGTCCTCGCAGAGCTTCTGGATGAGAGAGACCACCTCATCGCAATTGAAGGCCGTGCAAGCTGCCTAGGACCAGAGCAGGCCCATGGGGTCAGCAAGCCAAGCCCCAGGCTGACTGCCGCTCCCTGGCCTGAGGGGGCCACCCTCCCTCCCTCTCACCATTGCCTCAGGGCCTCGGCCCCCTCGCTGGGCTCCCCTCCCAGCCTCTGGCTTTCTAAATCCCCATCAGCTCAAGACATCACTCCTCTCCCTCAGAGCCCCCCGGGGGTCCCTGAGGCCGGGTTCCTGGCTCCTTAAGGCCTCCGGGTGTGACCCCACCCCGACCCCACTCATCTCTACCCAGGAAGCTTCACCCCAAACCCCCCACCTTCCTTTCTCTCATGCAGTTTCCACGCCCTCCCACCCAGTCCTGCCAAGTCACAAGCGTCCCCCCCCCAGGCAGAGGTGCCCTCGGGGCTGTGGAGCCCCCGCCCACTGGGGGGCGCCTCTGGCCCCTGCTCGGCGCTGCCCTGCGCTCCCGTGTGCGCGTGCACAGGCGCCTGCGGGCAGGCAACACGGGGCGGCTAAGCGGGGCCTGGCTTGTCGCAGGACTTTTCCATGGCCTTTCCATGGCCCTGAGCTGACCGCAAGCTCCCCCCCACACACACACACACCTTGGCGATCCTGGAAGACGCGCAGAAAATTTTCTCTGGGTTCAAGCCCTCCAGGTCCTCCCTACACCTGGCAAGCTCTTGCTCCTTGGAGGCGCCCCAGGGGGAGCAGGTCTGGCTGGCTGTTGGGAGTGAGTTTTCAGGCGTGACCTGCAAGGACCGAGGGCCTGGCCACGGCGTGGCGCCCCCCAGCCGGGTGGTCCCTGTGTCCAGGCCCTTGCTCTGCTCGGCTCTCGTCCCAGCACCATGTCTGCACTCAGCTCCATGCCTGCTCTGGCGAAGCCCTGCTGGTTGCGCCCCTGTCGCCAAGGCAGAGGCCAGCGGGCCAGCTCTCCTCTGCAGGTCATCTCACGGCCTTCTCCCTGGCGCTCGCGAGGGCCAGTTCTGGGGTGTCCTTGGTACCCGTGTGCTGACCTCATCCCAGTGGGGGCCCCTCGGTGCCCTCACAGCCCCTCCGGGAGTCCCACGGCCCCAACAAGGAGGCCCTGCCAGCCTTCCCCGGCCCAGGGCGAGTGCCCCCACCTCTCCTCTCTCCACGGGTCACCCTGGTTTGTCAGCACACCTGCCTGCAGCCTCCTTGGTGTCAGCCCCCTCCCCCAGGCCTGGGTGTCCCACCTTCTCCATACCGTGCAGATCTAGCAGGCTAGAAAGGACATCGACGGAGAGCAGGCGGGTGCTTCTGTGGGGGTCACAGGTACATGGAGCGATGAGGCCGACCAGCGTACCAAACTGCCCCAGCTTCAGGGGGATCTGAGGGCGACAGGACACCACCAGTCTCATGCCTTCTGTCCTCTCGCCGGCGAACCCCGCCCTGAAAACCCGCGGCCGGGATGGGTCCCTGTTGTGTTTGTGCCCAGGCCCAGTCTCCACCTCCAGGCGCGTGCCTGGTTCCTGGAGCGAGCCCTGGCTTTACCTCGGAGCTTCCCTGCTCACGAGCCAGGTGACCTCAGCAAGGTCCTTACCTGCTCAGTACCCCCTTCCCTCGTCTAGGAAGTGGAGACAACAGCGGTACCTCCTCTTTCAGGGAACGTCCAGAGAATTGAACCAGATAACCCAGGCGATGCCCCCGCACAGTGTCTGGCCTCAGAGTCACTTAGCATTGGAACTGACCCCTGCCTCATTTTGCTGGTGCTCCAGAACTGGGGTCCTGCCCCAGTGTAGTGGGGTGAATGGTGACTCCCCCAAATTCATGTCCACCTGGAACCGCAGAATGTGACCTCCTTTGGAACTAGGGTCTTTGTGGGTGTAATTAGTTAGGATGAGGTCACACTGGATTAGGGGTCCAATGCCTGGTGTCCTCATAAGAAAAGACCCAGGGGCACAGGCATGAGCCAGAAGGCCCTGGCGAGACGGAGGCAGAGACCCAGTGATGCGCCTACAGGCCACGCCCTGAGGCGCCTCGGAGGGATCCTCTCCCAGGACCATCAGGGGGAGCCCTGCTGACAACCTGATTTTGGACTTCCGGCCTCCGGAACTGTGAGCGAATTGGTTTCTCTTGTTTGGAGCCGCCCAGCTTGTGGTCATTTGGTACGGCCACCCCAGAACACTACTGCACCCACCTTGCTCACACCTTTGCCAAGCCCAAAGCCTTACACCCACCCTGCACCCCAAACCCCGTGATATGGATCTTCTCCCTCCGGATGGCCGTCCCTGAGGACAAGGCCATCAAAGAGTGTGGAGCCAACAGATGTAGGGAAAGAGACATCATTAGGCTGGGCCAGACTACTAACCAATAAAAACACTCCGTGGCTTTCCTAGATTTTGTTGGGTTTGTGGTATTTGTCAAGCTTTTAAAATGTATAATTTTGTAGTGATTTATTTTCTCATTCTAAGTAAATATTCACTTTCCTAATCCATGTTGCCTGCCTGATCACATGTCCTTTTCCTTAAAGAGGGACCTCTCCACTCTGTGAGTCTCAACCCTCACAAGACCCAGATCTGCACCTGGGATCCCTGCCAAGCCGAGACCCAGCCCCCTTCCTCCCCCAACCCTCACCCCAAGCCAGGAGCTAGCTCATCCCAGGATCTCTTTTGCTGTTCCCAAAAGAGGCAGCCGCGTAAAGGCCCAGGGACTTTTCAGGGGGCAGAACTTGATTTCAAAAGTGTCCTCTCTTCTCATTAATCAAGACAGACATTTCTCCAGGGTGACAGCGCCGCAGGCTGGGGGGAGTGGACGCTTCCAGACTCACACAGACGCCAACACTTTGGACGTAGATCTGCATGAGCCGAAGATGCAGGTTCATGGCCTTCTCCC
>JAQZBX010035150.1:0-13179 GCA_029593785.1 Cabassous unicinctus
GTTTGGCTTAGAGAGAGGCCACATTTGAGCAACAAGGAGGCTCTCAGGTGGTAACCCTTAGGCACCCCATAACAGTAGGCTAAGTTTCAATTAGAAGAGCAAATACTCATAAGGCTAGACCTCAATAACAAGAACCCATCAGTGGGCCATCTTCTTTTGCCAGACACTGCCTCTGCACTCTGGGGATGGTTGCTGCTCCATATTGGGTTTCAACACTCCTAGGAATCCTATTGCTTTTCTTTAAATAGCTTTCCCACTCTAAGACAGTCATTCTCAACTCATGTGGCACATTAGAATCACTGGGGGAGTTTTAAAAAAATAGATGCCCAAGACCCACTCCAGACCTATTAAATCAGAATCAGTATGTGGGGGAAGGGTAAACAGGAATTTTTTTAATTTTTTAGGTGATTCTACTATGCAGTCAATATGGAGAAACATTCTTTTAAGATGATTGTTTCATACCTTCTCACTCCTCTAAACCTCCCACCCTCTCTTCTCTTCTCATCAGCCTTAAGCTGATGAATTTGCCTCATGCACCAGTAAACATTGAAGCTTCTTGAAGGAAACTCCTATCTTCCCGCTGCCAAATCTATTAGACTACCTGCATCTGAACCCACACTCTTGTCTTCTCTTTAATAGAAGAAGTGTGTCCCCTTGTCCAAGCCTAGCCTCCCCACAGATTATTTCAAGGCCTGGCTTCTTTCTCTTCTCACTCCTTGAGTTGTCCCTCTCTCTTCTCATCATTTGCCTCCTCTTCTCTCACAGAATCCCTAGTGATGCCATAGAATCACTGCCTATAGCATGCAAACATGTTTCCCAGGCTATTGGGAAACAAAAAAGTGAAAGCAAATCCTCTCCCTTGACTTCACATCCTCCTCAGCTCTCACCACCATGATTTCCCTCAGAAGGTCCATCTACACCTGCTCTCCCCATTCTCACCTCCCATTTGTTTCTCAATCTATCACCAACCTGGATTCTGCTTCTTCCATGCCAACAAACTTGCACTAGCCAAGATTATCTTGAGGAGTATGTTGCCAAATTCAGTAAACACCTTCCCTTCCTCACCTTGCTTAACCTATCTGAAACATTCACCTGTCTTCTTAAAAATGCTCTTGTTCTCTTGGTTTCCATGACAATCATACTGTCCTATTTTTCCTCCTAACTGGTCCCCCTCTCTCATTCTGTGGCCCAAGGTTTCAGATATTAGGTTAAAGGAGTTCCTCAGGTATCTACTGGGCCTTTTCTCGCCTCTCTGTGTCTACACTTCTCCTTTTCTAGGGGAACTCACCTATTCTTGTAGTTTAAAATACAGTCTACATGCTGATGACTCTCAACGTGACATCTCCAGCCCAAACCTTTTCTCTGATCTCCATACTCATAAACTCAACTGCCTACTTGCCATCCCCCTTTAGATGTAACACAGGCATATCACACTTAATGAGCTTAAAATGGAAGCCTTAGCTTTCCCACAAAAACTGTGTATCCAATATTCTTCCCCATCTCAGCAAAGGTTGAGTTGCTCAAACCTGAAGAATGCCACTCATTTCTTTAATTTCTTCATCCTCCATCCATAACACAGTAGCCAAATTTGATGGTTCTGCCTCCTAAATATCTTGGGTCTCTCTGCTTCTCTACCTCCCCACTATCTCTCAGCTCCAAACCACTGTTGTTTCTCACCTAGACTGTTGCAGTAACCTCCTTACTGGTGCAGGGTCCTGGGTGATACTTCTTCAACCTTGTCTCAAATTTCTATGCTCCTTACCCTCAGCTACTATGCTCTAGCCACACAGGTCCTTTCTGTTTCTCAACTATGCATATGTTTAGCTTAGCTTTTTCCTACCCCATAGCCTTTGCACACACACACATGCACACACACACACACACACACAAATTCCCCTCTCCTGCACACCTCAACCCATTTGCATGGCTGGTCCCTTATCTTAAAAATCTCTGCAGCCAGTAACTGTGGCTCAAGTGGTTGAGTGATGGTCTCCCACATACGAGGTCCTGGGTTCAATCCCTGGCCCTGGTACTTAAAAAAAAAAAACTGCAAAATTGTTACCTCCTCAGAGATATCTCCCTTGATCCCTTTTGTTTGTTATCTTCTTAGCCTTTCTCACTAGCAAATATTTATGTTTGTCTGTTAACTTATTATCACCCATTGCTTCCAATAAATTCTGAACTCTCTGAGTACAGAAGCCATGTCTGTTTCACTACTGCATTTCCTGAGACCCTCTGATAGTGTCTTTCTGGGACATACCTCACTTGTTTGACAGGTTGGGGTAAAGTGTCATCACGGGACCTGATGCCTTGGATTTAAAGTTTCGGTCTGATTCAGACAGACTTTTCTGCTCATGTTGAAGAAATCTATAATCCTGAGTTTTCACCCATTTTTGTTTAGTAAACAATAATTTGATTCTTTATGAGAACAGCTGATCTCAAACAACAGCAACCAGTGGATTATATTCTTCTTAAAAGCAAGTTTCTGATGATAATAATTAAATATTTATTTTGCACTTAAAGAAAGAGTTTTATTAAAAGGAGTATTTGGCATATTTTTTTCACAAGCCCTTAACTAATGTCAATTTATCCTAATTCTTAGCTTCATGAAAGCCCTTTTGGGTCTTGAGGCTTCAGATCAATCTCACTTCAAAAATATCTGCATCTCAATTTAGAGTTCTGGTTATAAAATGTTAGAGAATCTCTCTTGCAGGGGCTGCCTTGCAGAGAGTAATTATAAAGAAATTACCTAGACTTTAGCTATTCTTCTATAACATGTGTTCCTTCACTTTGGAGGGATAGAAGAGGAGGATTGAAAGGCAACACCCTAGTTAGCGATCTATGTATAATTTTTACACTGAGTATTAAAGACAAGTACCAAATCACAGCCAGGGTCTGTCTCATTAGAAGATGACATATTTTATATTAATCAAACTGTGGTCTTGCTCCCCATTTTAGTTAAGTATTTTCAACAAGAACTTCTTTATACTGACTTGTATGCAATGCTTTACATGTAGGCTTCCAGAAACTTCTTTGTGTAATCAAGTTACCAGATGTTTCTTGAGATCACAGACTGACTCAGATGTACTGTTTTCAGAGCCATTTCCCAAAACAATCTGTATCCCTTGCTTGAAGAGAATGTTTTATAGTTTAAACATGGTTTCTGGGCAGATGTTTCCACTGGTTTCATCCCAGATATTGATGCAGTGAGTCTCTGAGCTTCTAAAACAAAATCCAATGGTACATTTTCTAGGAACAGCCAAGTAAACTTGTTAGTTAAAGAGTGAAGTCTCTGTGTATAGGCACATTTAGAGCTGAGCAGAAAAGTTGGAGAGGACTCTTTCTCAATAGAAAGAAAAGGCAGGAAAGCATCCCGTTTGCTCTGACCAGATTTGCTGCTGCTGCATAATGCTGCAGTGTCACTATTTTCATTTCTAGCAACTTATGCCTCCTGTTGTCTGTGGAAGGACTACAGTCTGCAAAGGGAATCTGACAAAACTCTGAAAAAATGTAGCTGAATAAAAATGCTGAAATATCATTGCAGAGCAAGCAGATGTCTCTCTTGTGAGCCAGAGAGATAGATATGCTTGAGACAAGAGAAAGGAGCATTTCCCCAAAGTTTGAGTGGGAAGTTAAAGGAGTAGCTAGGGGTGGTAGGGCAATTTGGCCACTTACTAAGAGTCAGGCCAAATCTAAGAAATTATGATAGTCTAAAGTTTTGTGTTTCTGCACAAAAAATGGTCTGCTTTGATGCTTATGTAGAATGTGCTTATGTTTGTCTGCTTTATTCTTCATGCAGTTGCTGACTGGGTAGAAAGGAATAAAAAGCTTCAATCTTAATTCTTTGGAAAAAAATACATATATCTCTCAGCTTGAACCATATGACAAGGTCACACTGCTGTCATTTGAAAACAGTGTCCCAAAACTATGGAGAAAGGAACTGGACTCTACATTTTCAGCTATGAAATGGCAATAATTAAAATAATAAGATAGCAACTTGTGGCAAAGTAAGGCAGAAAATAAGTATTCTAGAAAGACAGTTTGGTTTGTTTTTCATCTATTGATTAATATGGGCCAGAATTATTAAAGAAAGTGTCCTGGAGGAGGCTGGCTGAGCTCATGGATAACAAATGAGTAGCATGTTTTAAGATTCTCTGGGTAGTGGGACTAAAGGTGGTTTTCTTTTCTTTTCTTTTTTTCCCATTTCCTATTTTCTTATAATTTCTGAATGTTTTTCAACATCAATTACTTCTGTCATCTCAACTTTAAAAACAATAAAACATCCTCCATATTAAAAGAAAAGAAGTTAGAGATGATTTGCCTATATCCTTTTTAGGTTTGCTGTCCTAAAAAGTAACACCTACACCTTCCAAAACTCTGGATGACAAAGGCAGGATTCTCTCATGTTTAACAAATGGAAGACCACCAGGACTTTTTCTTCTTGTTTGGCTTTGTTTTGATTTGATTTTTGCTGTTCATATATCTTTCTCCTTGTGGCAGAAAGGAATTAAAAGAACCAAACAAAGGGGAAAAAAAGAACCTTAAAGGAGGAGAAAGTAGAAAGTAAAACATAGGTTGAGCAGGAAGGGGACCAAGTAAAGGCAGGAATCAGGCTAAAGTGCATGGTCCCAAAGCCACCCTGCCTGCATGTTTGGATCTGGCCATTTTATCAGCCAGTTAGTGAAATGGCCAGTTCTATAGCTATCTCTGGCAGAAGGATAAATCCAACATTCATTACTTTGTCTTGGCTAGAATAAATAATCTGAGATATTTATTTTTAGTGCACAGAAAATTCCAACAAGTTTGTGCCTTAGAACACAGCAGATTTGAAGTAGTAAATGAAAGTATACACAGCCCTCTTGATAGCTTGCAACAAGTTGGGGATAGAAAAACTATACAAAGTAGTCATAAAACCCAAAAGTTATTGTAGCCATTGGGCAATTTGATGTAATTATCAATTCCAAAAATATAATTGGATCATGCTTGTAAACTGATCTGTTAATCTGGGCATGTTTAGGTTATGATTAGGGCATTGACTGGGCCATATCAGTAGGGCAATTAGCCCCACCCCTTGGTGGGTGAGGAATCAAATATAAAAAGCATGGCAAGGACAGAGTTGAAGCAGTTTTTGAGAAGCAGTTTTGATGTTAGAGAGAAGGCCTCAGGAGAAGAGAAGCGAGCCATTTGCCTGATCATCTACAGCTGACCTTGTGGAGGAAACAGGAGCTGAGCCCAGAGAGAAACACAGCCCCAGGAAGAGAGGAACCCAAGAAGCCTGAACCCTGCAAACATCGGCAGCTGTCTTACTCTGACACGTGGCAATGGACTTTGGTGAGAGAAGAAACTTAACACTTTATGGCCTGGAATCTGTGGACTTCTACCCCAAATAAATACCCTTTATAAAGACCAACCCATTTTTGGTATTTCACATTAGCACCCCTTTGGCTGACTAATACAGTTATTTATTAAAAAGGCAAACAGAAATACACATCTTAGTAAGACCAGAGAGCAGCTCTATATTTTCACTGTGTTATGATTTTCATAATGATGGACTTTAAGGTATTAATAAAATCTTAAACCTACATAAGAAAGCAAGGAACAGATAATGCATTTTAGAATTTTTAGTTTTGTCAGTTTAAGGCTGGATTATGGTATTGTTTAAATCTGGGGGCACTATACAACTTGAGGATATTTCCCAAAGTGATAAGTATGAGTTATCTAGAAAAATTACTTCTACAAGTTATTGCTTTTCCTGAGGGTACCAGATAATGGCAAGTTGCTCTTAAAAGCCTCAGAAATGAAAACAACAATGATTAAATGGGATGCCTGTACTTGCCATAAGTTAGTATTTATTTTCCTTGTCCTTGAAGCCCATGATGCTTGCCTCCACAATATCAGGGACTATATGAAATAAAACAGAAGGAAAGAAGAAGAGGGAGCAGGATGGGGGTGTGGAGAGAAGGGGTGAGAGAGCACATGCATGCACACATTTGTTTTTGTATGAGGTTTATGTTTTTTATTTGTTACTATTAAATGCCAACAGCCAAACACTTCAGCTCACCTCTGAGGATTATCCAGTAAATGCTTTATTCCCATATACCCAAATTTCTTGGAAACCCTGAATCATAGTTCCCTCTACCCTTTACCTTTCTACGCTTAGTAATCTTTCCTCTGCATATCCTAATTTCTGCTCTGGCTTTGATACAGCTTCCTCCACAGTCCATCAGCCAGCATTGATGAAGCACACATATTGGGTCTTTAAACATTCCTCCTAAGAAGTTGACCCATCCCCAATATCCTTCCTTAATAAGGACAGGAGGGACCCCATATTCCCTTCATAGAGTATCTTTGCATTAATTTCAATCATTGGTTTTACCCATTTAGACAGAATGGATTTAACACACATGTAGTAACAAATTCTTCTCAAGAATGATTTTTTTTCCTCCTTGTGTTGTTTTCATACCTGTTAATAACTACACCAGTTCTTTCATCTTGTTAAACATGGTTTACATCCCTTCTTCATTTTTTTTGTAGGAAAACTTGGGCCTGTTTTCAACAGACTCAACTTCCACCATCTGAAAAACCTATGTTAATTACATTGATGATATGTTACTGGATGGATTCTTTCTTGCCATTGAGTGCTCCCTCAAGTATCTCCTGGAAAATACTGGTACTTATTGGCTTATGGATGTGGGTTATTATTGGAAAGATAAAAGTACCAGCATCTGTTGAGTTAAATTGAAGTACAATTGAGTGCTCTGTGATTTTTCCCAAAGCATTGTGCCTATATAAATAAGGATTTCTTGTGAATGATTCCCAGCACAATAGCAAAGGTACTGAGTTTCTAAATAGTTGAAAGAGAAAAGATTTCTCTTTAAATTAAAGGTGATAAACCCAGCTATAAGACAGTGACAGCCATAACAAAAGCAAAAACACAAAAGCTGATTCAATCTAAATCAAGGTTAAGTAAGGAGTAACTAAGTTGGAACAGTGGGAAGCACTGTTAGGAATGATGGCTTTATCTGGACTTGACTCATGGCAATGGGAGAGAGGCAGGCTGAACCTTCAGCTTCCTGTACTTTATCTCTGTAGCCTTTTGACAACACAGGGACATTTGTGGTAGCCAGGCTAAGTGGAAAAAAGAATTGTTTTTCCCAGTGAAAGCGTCAGGCAAGAAGTAAGGGGAAGAGGTATCTTTCAGAAGGAAAGGGGTTGTTAAGAATGTCATGAGCATTCTTTGAAGCTATGAAAAGACAGCTGAGGTCTTTGAATTTATGGTGGGTAAACTGAGGTAAGGTGTACAGTCTGAAAGATAATATAGAAAGGGCTAAACTTGGCTCATGTGTGATGAAAGGGCAGAAGAGTTCAGGACTAAAAGTTGAATTAAAACTTCACTTTCTGGTAGATTCTGAAGAGCTTAGCAAGGGCCATATAGAAGGATTAGTCAAAATGGAAAAGAAGAATTGAATAATTTGAAACCAGAGGATAGAAGTGAAATGAGAGTTTAAAATGTCACGTCCAACCCAAGGAAACAAATCAGAGGCAGATTTCCAATAGGTAGGCTAAGATCAGTGTCCAGATGTCCAGCCCATATAAGAGAGCACATGCAGAAGCCTAGGTGGAGAACATAGAGAGGAGCAAGGCCTGGGGGCTGGGTATAGCTTAGATAAGTGCAGTGGTTGAGGTGAGAGGCATAGTCTTTCCTTTCAGGGTGCAGAGGTGGGAGTGCTCCAAATTAAGCAGTTTTGGTGGAAGAACAAGAGACTCCAACATAGTCAGCAAGTTGGGAGATCACCTTCTAGAGCCTGAGCACAAGTCACAAGTGGGGCATGGAATATAGGCACTGAGACTAGAGAACCAGTCCTAGGAATGAATATTGATAATACTCACCAGAGTAAAATGAACAAATCTCCTCTAATGTCGGAGGTTTGGGGGAGGTGCAGAGATTCAGCAATCAACCTTCTGCTAGAAGATCTAGGAAGAACATCCCCCCACACACACATACATGTGGGTGCAGGCAATGCACAAGAGATGGTCCCTAAATGTAGTAACTACACTCTTTGACCAATGTCTATCAGGTTCTCCTGATTTGGGCTGTCATATCAGTCACTCCTTCTCCTCTTATAGGAAAGAGAGAGTGGGAGCAAGGGAGCAAGGGAATGGCAGGAGGCTATGGTAGCATTTCTCCAAGATTGCCAAAGTTACTTTGACTCCTTGGAAATGGGAGGGCAGAGGAATGCATTTTTCTTACAATATAAGAGGTTCTTCAAATTCTTTCAGTGAGCTTAGCAGCTGACTGAGCTAAGAAGCAATGGATAAAATAACAAGGCACTGGTAATCTGAAGGAGGGTGCAGGAACCTAAGTGGGTAGCTTCTGAGATGAAAATCACAGTGACCTTCTGTGATAGCCCAGCTAGACAGCTTTATTGTCTCATGTCCACCCTCCTTTTCCCACCTACTGGTGTGGGGTCAAGCCAATACCTTCCCCATGGCTTAGGCCAGCCTCCTTATGATCTCTTAGAATCCAAATCCTGCCTCCCACTCTATCCAGAAACATTTGGCCTCCTCTTAACTCCTAAAGTGATTTACTTGTACCACAGTACAATCTGCCTTGAGTGGTAATTATGGTGGCATTGCTTTTAAAATAGAAATTAGGTTCTTATGTCAGCACATGGGACAAAAATCTCATAAAGTAAAAATATCCTTGAAAATCCTTCAAATACCATAAGCTATATTCAACACTATAAATTTATAAATATATAATGCATATAGTAATGCAGATTATATCAAGAATATATACACAAAGCCTAATATCTCAGGGTTTTGTGGGGTATTTTTTCTCTTCTACAATAGCAGTATAATTGCTATTGGTAAACTTGCATTCCCTTATGTTAAATATGGATTTGATGGGACTCTACTGAGTTCAATAATGCATATTTATCATCCCTACAATTTTGAAGGCAGGACCCTGTTCTTACCTTTCTTTTAGCATCACACAGGTTTTTAGCTAGTGTAAATGGCTAAGCTAGGGTAATAAAAACCCCATCAATAATGGGCTTAACAGACAAATCTGTCCCCCAAGTAAAAATCCAAAGAGAGTGTTCCAGGTTGGATGGACAGGTTCCTTCCATCCTATGGCCCTGACATTTTCTAGGACCTTGTCCTCATTTCTGTGGTTGAGTTGGGTCACTGTCACATCCAGGCTCCAGTCTGTGAGAGAGAAAGACTGTGGAGAAGGCCATTTGCTGCCCAGAGCTGGCACACCTCACTTCTTCCCACATTGTGCTGGTGATGGAATCCCATTTCCAAACCTCACTGCAAGTAAAGCTGGGAAACTCAGTCACATGCCCAGTTATAACTCTGTTTCTAGGGAAGAAGGGGTAATGGATTTCCCTAAATAGTTTCCACCACCCATAGTATCCAGAACCTAATAGTCTCCTAAATATTTCTACAATCAAATAAAAAGATATGTGAAAGCAAGTGGTTATTGGTAAAAGTTTAAGCATTTAGTTGGTACTTGGAGCATTTTGCTCCATGTTGTGTTTTGATTTAAATTTAACAAAGCAAATTAGTCTAGCAAGTAGTCAGAGATTTGTTAATTATTTATGCTATCTTTTAAATTTTTATCACTACAATACTACAGAATTAAAATTAGTCTATTTTTATAGAAAAAGAGGAGCATCGGCAGGATTATGACTTCTCTTGTTTTTCATGCTTATGCAACCATAGACAAGCATAATACCCCAACCCACCTAGTGGCTGCCAATGGAATTGCACAGTTTGTGCCTAGGAAGAAATCTGCTGCTTCAAAGAAATTGGCTTTGCAAAATCAACCTCTTCTCGAACAGAGGGTTTTCTGCCTTTCAGGAGGCACTTGGGGAGGTGGGAAGGCTTGGGTTGTTCAACCACTGGGATGTGCTCCCTAAGGAAAAAGATAGCAAATATCCTTCATTGCCCAGAGCAGTCTTGCGCAAGAACTGGCCTATCCAAAACATCCATGGTTCCCCTGTTGAGAAACAGTGAAAGATAATTACTCTCACCTTTTCTAAGGTGTTAGCAAATTTTACATTTCCATTTTCCTGTGCATGAACACCTTGTCTAATGTAATAGAATGCTCTGGGTGCTT
Source organism: Cabassous unicinctus (assembly GCA_029593785.1). Taxonomy (NCBI): domain Eukaryota; kingdom Metazoa; phylum Chordata; class Mammalia; order Cingulata; family Chlamyphoridae; genus Cabassous; species Cabassous unicinctus. Next base: position 10,127 of record JAQZBX010035150.1, read on the forward strand.
TTAAAATAATATTGCACTTTGTCTCTTTTACACATTCTTCTTTGCTTTGTTTCTCTTTTTTTTTTTTTTTTTTTTTTTTTTTTTTTTTGAGTGTAAGGCAGGACTCACCCTGATATTTGAAGCACAGCTGAGCTTAGCTACCCCAGAATTAGTTTTCTATCCCTCTCTGGAGTCTGGAGTAAGAGGGAGCTTTTACGACATGGTAGAGAGTCTTGTCACCAGCATTTTTGGGATATCATCTCTGGTGCTGTGGCTTTCCCAATAAGACCAACCCCCTCACTATCAGGTACTATATCTGCAACCATTCTGCCCTCCAAACCAATCTGGAACTTCAAGCCAAGCACTGGTGTAAGCTGCCTGCTGCTGTCTTGCTCCCCCAGCTCAATGTGGAGGGCATGGCTGATTTGACAAGTAAGCAGGGTGTGCTCATGGAGAGGGTTCAGAAGATGATGACCCTCTGCTGTGGCTCTCGGAACACCTCCAGCCAGTATTCCTACCTCTTTGTGGAGGACCGGAAGGAGATTCTGGGTCAGTTTCTGTTGTATGGGCATGTCCTCACCTCAGGGAGATTGAAGGCCATGTAGAAGATGGAATCCCAGAGTCTCCTCCCCTCCTCCATCAGCTTAAAGTCCAGACTGATTCCTATGAAAAGCTCTATGAAGAGGTGTATAGGCTGGAACCCATCAAGGTGTTGACAGCAGGATGAAAATTGATGTGCAACCCTTTAAAGCATCTCTGCTGAATATAATTAAGAGGTGGAGTCTTATGTTTAAACAGCATCTTGTTGATTATGTCACTAACAGATAAAACAATTGTTATAGTTTTCTTCCAGCCTCCTAGACTTCCTGGCATGCCATATATTTTTATCTTCTTCATATTTTCCCCTATGAGTTAGTTAAATTAAAAATTAAAGTAGCTGGCTAGGGTTTCTAGGCTTCTTGACAGTGTCAGTAACTTTAGTCCCAGCATTTCCTTTGCTCACCAGATAAGGCCTCTTTTTGTTTTATTTTCTGTTTCGTGCCCAGTATGTGAAAGGCACTCAGTAAGAGGTAAATAATGTTAGGTAAAATAATAGCAGACCTTCACAAGTCTGTGAAATCTCTTTAAGCCTGGGAAGCAGAGGGGGTCTAATGGGCCTCTTAGATTTTATTTCTACCACTTATTTCTTGTCTTAGATTATCAAGCTGTGCAGTGTGGAAGCCAGTAAATCCCCACCCTCTTGAATGACTGTCTGTGCCATTCTAGCCATGTGGCAGGCTGGGTCTTAAATTCTGTCTGTTCCATCATGGACTTAGACTCTCTGGCCCAGCACCAAGCTCTCTAGCCCAGAGTACCATATGGAAATAATCAAGTTAGTCAGTAATCCTCCAGTCACTTTGCCCTAGCCTTGTCCCCACAGGTTGACCACCATTAGAATCTATGGTCCTAGGGCAGGCTCAGCATCATCTGAGGAGAGTCATTGTCCCTCCATTCAGCTCTCATCCTTTAGTGTGTCCCTTAATGCTACAGGGGAACTGACCTGACCCTCCCTGAGTTGGGAGTGGTCTCATTTAAAGCTGCAGCTGAACTGCTCAGTGACCTCGAGCTGTAAGAATAGAGTGGCCAAGCTGAGGATTTATCTGTCTATACATAAACTCCCAGAGACTCTGTGAAGGCAATGTTCGACCACTCTAGAATAACAGTGAGAGAAAGTTTTAAATAGGGCTTCCCAGGTGTCCTTTAAGAAGAAGCCACATTCATAAACCTTTTACTTGTTGAGGAGCTGAGAGGCAAGAAGAGGAAGTGCTGATGGGCATGGGGCAGTGACAGTGATGCCCTTAAATGGAGCATTGTGTGGGGTGGTCCCTCTCCATTGGTATCTCTGGTAATCCAAGAATATGGGGCTGAGTGGCAGCAGCTGCTGTGGACATCTATCAGGTAAGCCTTCATAGGATCAAAACTGTTGGTTTAATGGGATGAGTCCTTGTCTTTGAATCCACATTTCCTTACTTCCAAAAGAAGAGTACAGCCATATTCCTCTGATGTACCTCCCAGCTTTAACTATCAGTGATTCCCTAAACCCAGCTCATTTGTTATAACTTAGGAGAGTGTTTTATTGAATTCTTGAGATTTAGATTAAAAAGAAATAATAAAAATAATAAAAAATCATTGGTTCATTTTCTGCTATTTGCCACAAAATGATGTGATTTCCACTTCCCTTTAATAGGTCAGGATTAATCCCATCTTGTCTTATATCTCTATACTTCATTTGCTGTTGGAAATCCATTCCTCTTTCCAATGTAGCCTCTCAACCCCATTCAGTTCTTTACATCCCCTAAACTGACTCTATTTCCACCTCCACCTTCACAAAGCTTTCCATGGAAATTTGGGGTCAGCAGCAGCAGCAAATGCCCAATGTTCCCTCCATCTTCTTTCATCTTTGTTCTAATTCAAACAAACCTGCCTTTCTCATGAAAACACTACTTCCCCTGCAGTCCTCAAGTGGAGATTAATTTTTCTCCTGTATCCCTCTTACCACTGGGCCTGGAGGTGGGATGAGTGTCTTTACTCTTTGTTGCTGCTTTCAGACTATTTCATCTCTATCCTCCTTCAAATTCCCCAACCCCACTGAAGCAAATTCAATCAGACTGTCCTTGCACCAGTCACTTACCAAACTTTTAATCATTCTTCCCCATTGTTACAGATTCCCTTCCGCATCAGCGACCCCCAGCATCCACAGAGAGTACCCCTTACACCCAGACCTCATTTTCTGGACCTCCTCACCCCAGTGAACGCTGCCTCTAACATATCTTTTCTACCAACATCGATGTTGTGCTGTAGGTGGGGCAGAGGAAAAGATGTGCAAGTAATTGCTCTCCCTTCAAAATCTTAGTCTTCAGCATTCTATTCTCTGACCGCCACCTGTTATCTTTCTGGCTCACATACCTGGTAACCTTGCCTCATGTACTTCTCCAGACCTATCAGGATTTCTGATTCATTGACTCGGTGCTTTCTCAGTGTCTATCCTCCTTGCTCCCCATTCCCTCCTGTTCCCATCTTGTAAATCCCTGACT
>JAQZBX010035150.1:13279-24802 GCA_029593785.1 Cabassous unicinctus
AACTTGCTTCTTATTTCACTGAAAAATTAGAAGCAATCATAATTAATTCACCTTTTCACCAAGTCTATGAGTCTACGTGCACTTGAATCCATACCTTCAGCCACCTCACCTGTGACAGTAGATAAGCTGTCTCTGCTCTTCTAAATCCAGCCTCTTTATTCTCACTTAGTCAAGGACACAGCTCCTTAAATATTTCCTGCCTCCTACAGTATCAGTTGTTCCCCTCACGTATCCTCAACAGCATATCAGCACACTGTTTTATCTGCCATCTTAAAAAGAAAGAGAGAACATGGCCCCACAAGGCCTTCCAGCTACAGCATCACTTTTGTGTGCTCTCCTTTATAGTCTGTACTGGCTTTTTTCACTTTATCTCCCATTCTCTCTCTACAAAAAGTTTTATTATGAAATGTAGCATATGTGAAAATTGGCGAATAATAGTAAAGCAAATACAATTGCATCACTCAGCTTAAAAAAAGCCCATAACATTCCCTATATTTTAAATTTTCCTTGCTCATGCCCATCTGATCATGTCATATCCCTCTCCCACCCTGCCAGAGGTAATCCCTACTCTGAATGTGATATAATCTTTCCCAGACTGTAATTTATGGCTTCCTGCACACACACCACATACATACATATTGCATTAAAAAAACTTTATAAAAATGAAACAATATTGTACACTATATATTCTTCCATGGCTTGTTTCTTTCATTGAGCACTGTGTGATTCATTTATGTTGGTGGTGTAGCAGTAGTTTATTCATTTTCACTGCTATAGAATATTCCATTATATGAATATATCACAATTTACTCACCATCTTATTGTTGATGAACATTTGCATTATTTCCGATGATTGTGCCAACATTAATAATGCTGCTTTTAGCACCCTTACATATGTATCACGGTGTACATGAATAAGAATTCCCCTAGTTTATATACCTAAGAGTGGATTTTACTGGGTCAAAGATTATGCACATAGAGTTACATGGATATGTAACTCCAAGGTAGTTACAGCCGTGTGTGAAAGTTCTTGTAGTTCTACATCCTCAACACCTCTTGATGTTGACAAAATGTTTAATGCTGGCCTCTCTGGAGGTAGTAGTATCTATCTGATTGTAATAAATATTTTTATTGCTTTGATTCCTAATAAGGTGGTTCATCTATTCATATTTTTGTTGAGTCTTCATGTTTCTGCTTCTATGAAATGCCTATTCATATCTCTTGCCCATTTTTCTCAGACTGTTAATTTTTTCCTTTTTGATTTTTAGGACTTGCTTATATATTCTACATATAATCCTTTGCCAGTTATATGTACTGTAGATATAGTCTTCCATTTTGTGGCTTGTCTTATCATTCCTTTTATGTATACTTTGGTGAACAGATTTTAAGTTTAATGTAGTCAAATGTGTTCATCATTTCCCTTATGTTTTGCTTTTTTTGACTTGTTAAATAAATCCTTCCTTGTCCTGAGATCCCAATGATACCCTCCTATATTCTCTTCTAAAAGTTTCATAATTTTACCTTTCACTTTTAAACAATCCCTTGTCTATCACTGCATTAACATGATGCAGTCTTAATAATTATAGCTTAGTAATAAATCTTGATATCTGGCAAAGCAAGTTGCCACCTTGTTCCTTTACCTGAAGATTGTCTCAACAATTTCTGGTCCCTTGTTTTTCATGTGAAATTTAAAATCAACTTACAGAAGAAAAAAATCTATTGTGATTTTGACTATTTGTAGTGACTATAGAACAATAGGAGAGATTTGACATATTAATGGTATTTAGTGTTCCTGTCTTAGAACATGTTATTGCTCCATTATTTGCATGTTTTTTGTCTTTCAATGAAATTTTGTAACTGTGACCTTTAAAATAATTTGCATGATTTTGTTAAGATTTATTCCTTGGTGCTTTATGTTTTGGTTCCTAGTATAAACGATATTTTAAAATCATATTTTCTGTGGAAATATCTTTGTATATTGGCCATAGACAATTTTTGTAGATTGATTTTGTATTCAGAAATCCTGCTAAATTGACTTATTAACTCTAATAATATTTGTATATTTTTTGGGTTTGCCATGTACATAGTCATCATCTACAAACTGTGATAGTTTTATTTCTTCATTCTCAGTCTTTACGCATTTTATTTATATTTCTTATTTTACCACATTGGCTAGTACTTCCAATTAACATTGACTGGAAGTGGTGATGAAAGACATACATGTCTTGTTCCTAATATTAAAGGAGACATTTTCAACATTTCACTATTTGTTGTGAGTTTCTTGTGGATGCTCTTTATCAATTAAAAAAGTTCCCTTTTATTCCCAATTTGCTAAGAAGTTTAGCATAAATAGATGTTAAATATTATCCATTGCTTTTTCTACTTCAATTAAAACAATTCTTTTTCCCTCAAAATGTTGAAGGGATGAGTATATATTTGATTTCTAATATTAAACCAACCTGGCATTACTAAGATAAACCCAATATGAAATATTGTCTTTTATAATATATACATTAGTTAATTTCATTTCCATGTATTTTGTTTAGCATTGCTGCATTTATGTTCATAGTTGAGACTAGCCTTCAATTTTCCTTTCTTACACGATCTTTGTCTAATTTGGTATCATGTTTTCACTAGCTTCATAAAATGGATTAAGACGTTACCCTTCTTGTTTATTCTCTGGAAGAGCTGATATATGAGTGGAATTCTCTGATCCTTAAAAGTTTGATTTACATCTTCTATTTGAGCTATCTGGACTTGGTATTTTTTTCTCTGAGAAGATTTTTACCCACAATTTCTTTAATGGTCATAGGGAGATTAAGGTTTTCTAATCCTAAATTACTTTAGTCAGGAATTTATCCATTTGATGTAAATCTTCAAATTATTGTCATAAAAACTTTAATAATCTCTTACCTATTTAATCTCTGCTGAGTCTGTGGTTATGTCCTCCTTTTCATTCCTATTAACTTTTATTTGTGCTTTATGGCTTCTTTGCTTGATTTATCTTGCCAGACATGCAGAACAATCTTGTGAACCTCTTCAATATAGTTTGATTTTTATTTCAATAATTTATTTTATGTTTATTAGTACCTTCTACTTTCTTTAGATTTATCTGCTGTTCTTTTGCTATTTTAAGATAGATGCTTTGCCTATTCATTTAAACCTCTTTATCTTTTTAAATTTTAATATTTAAAATTATAAATTTCCTTCCAAGTATACTTTTACCTATATCTCACAATATGCTGTTATATATATTATATATTTAATATATAGTATCTTCAATATAATTTAGTTCTAAATATTTTAATATCATTATGATTTGTTTAGTTTTTAAAAATATTTACAAACATAGGATATTTCTATTTACATTTCCATTATTAATTTCTAACTTAATTGCATTGTGATCAAAGAATGTGCTCTATGTCATAATAAGATTCTGAAATTTGTTGAAATTTCTTTTGTATATTTTACCATGGTCAGTTTATATAAATGTTCTGTGCACATTTGAAAAGAATGTGTATTCTATAACTGCTGGGTGTAATGATCTGTGCATGACTATTTGATCAAGCTTGTAAATTGTGCTCAAATCCACTATATCTTCATTGCCTTTATGTGTGTGTCTGGTTAATTTATCAATCACTGAGGTCATTGTGTTAAAAATCTTCCCCGTTGATGATGGATTGTCAATTTTTCCTTGTAATTCTGCTACTTCTTGTTTCATTTATTTTAAGGTTATATTATAATGGGATTACATAGTTAGAGTTTTTTATATCTTCCCCGAAAGATGAATCTTTTTGACAAATATTAATGACCTTTTTTATCATTATAGTTCTTGTAGTAAATTCTCACAGATATTCTATCCTTCCCCTGCCATACATAGCCTGCTAATCTATTTCCATCTCTATAAATTTATTTACATTTACATTTTGTATAGATGGAGTCTAACATTATGTAGTACTTTACATCTAGTTTCTTTCATTTAGCATACCTCCTTTTTTTACTATTGATGGAAAAGTATTAATATATTGCTATACCCTACAGTCCATAGTTTAATTTGGTTTTATTTTACCCAAAATCACCCTATTATTAACAACTTGTAACATTAATGTACATTTGTTCTGTTTCAGAGAAAAACCTTCTTATATATGCATTATTTACCACACTCATTTTCCACAAGAGGGTTTGATATTCTATACAGTCCCATGTCTCTTTCTTTCCTTTTTTTGTTTTCCTTCTAGTGATATATGCAACCTTAGACTTTCCCTTTAAACCACTATCATACTTAAATATTAGCACTTCTAATTACAATCACTATAATATGCTTTCAACATTTTAGCCATTTCCAAACAACATATTAATGTATTTATTCTTTTCCCTTTTTCTTCCTCCTTTCTTCACTGCTTTTGGTGAATTGTTTTTCTGTTTCTTTTTCTTTTTTTGAATTCCATTATTTTCTCTCTGCTATTTTATATGTTGTGATAGCTAGGTCTACTATTCTAGTGGTCACAACAGCTATTTTGACCAGAATCCTTTAAAAAATAAATTTTTCAGTATTTTTACTCACCTCACAACCAATGTGAGACCTTAGAATGCTTTGATCTCAACAGTTCATCCATTGAATTATATTCTGTTATTCCTGGCAATTTAGATTGTTCTCTTTTGTTTACTTAGATGCTACAAATTATACCTTATTTTTCATTTTTATACACCTGATGTATATTTAAATTTTCCTACATATTTAGCAATATCTTTGCTCATGATCCCTTTCTACATTACAATCTTCCTGAGGTAGAGCCATTAGAAGTTCCTTTAGTGGGGCTCTGTTGGTAGGACTCTCTCATTCTATCTTTATCTGAAAATTTCTTTATTTTGCCTTTGTTCTTGAAAAACTGATTTTTTTGAAGAGGGAATTCTAGGATAATGTCCTTGAGCAATTAAAGAAAACTATCAGCCATGATCTTAAATATTGTATCATATCTAATCTCTCTAATATCTCCTTATAGAACTTTTATTACACTTCTGTGAGCAGATCTTCTTGGTATCCTCCTTGACTTTTAACAACTCTTTCTTCTACTTTTTTCATCTTTCTGAACTGCAGTTTGGATAACCTCTCTACTTCATCATACAGCATTCTAATTTCTCTTTCAGATTTGTCTAATTTCCTGTTTAATCCATTTATTGAGCTTTAAATTTTAATTACATTTTCCACTTATAGATCTTCTCCTGGGTTATTTTACAAATTTGCTTGCTTATTTTTATATTGTCATCCTTTGTTCAAATCTTACATTTTCTCTTTTATTTTTTCATTATGTTTAAAGTTTTAGAATATGTTTATGAGAGGGTGATATGAAGACAACTTTTGATTTATCACCTTAAAAATGGTTTGTTCCTTCATGCCTTATATTAAAGGTGATCTAAAGGCCTTCAAAAATTATTAGTGTCTTTCTTCTGGATTACTCATCTAGCACAGTGTGATCATTTTTGCATTGCTAAAACACATATTAAAAAACCTTTTCTATGCCTGTCTTCACAAAGTGGTGCCATCACAGGCCATAATTTTTCTGTTATCCACATCAATAAGTTCTGTCACTTCTCTGAATCCATCATTTAATACCTAGGACTACATACTATCACATACTTGGATAGTCTATGAAATTTACTTCATTCCTGACTCTCTATGGCAATGCTAAATTTATGCAAGAACTAACTTAAAGGACAAGCTGGGGGAGGGGCACTGGTGGTGACCTATTGAGACTGTAAGCACTTATCTAGGCTTTTGAAGGCTAACTACTAAAATAGCATTTCTGTATAAACTGATGTACTAAAGAATTGTTTTCCCTAGTCGGTCTTGAATTGATGTAACAGAAGTTGCAGCAGAGGCATTTTCTACCACCCTGTGGGACAGAAATAATGCAGTAAGAAACCTAAACAGGACTTCTTTTGTCCTATAAACATATTAAATATAAGTATTTTATATTCTGCATATGAATTCCAATATCTAAAATCTTTGAAGTTCTAATTTTGACTTTCTGTTGGCCTCACTTATGGTGACTTGGTGACTTCTTTCCTTGTGTATCTTGTGATTTTTTAAAATTGTAAAATCATGTTCCTTGGAAATTTATCTGTGGGACCCATTTTAGGTTTGGAATCTATTTTCATTCCTCCAGAAAGTCATTTATTTCTACCAATATTCAAGGGACTCTACCAACCCCAGATCACAACCTGTCCACTCATTGTTAAGGTCAAGACAGGTGTGTTTTCATTTTGTCTCTTTCTGTGCAACATGTTTATTTATTGTTCACCCTTATGGTGTCCTGACATCACATGTAGCCTTCTATTGTCCTTCTTGTGTGGGTCCTAGTTTTAGTCATTTGTCTCCCACATTCCATAAATCAATCAAAATAGAAGCACAAGGGCTCCAGGATTCATTAGAAACTATCATATGAAAGCCAGCTTTGGATCTTGCTTATCTCCCAGGGTTTTTGCTTTCACTTCATTTTCAGCCTCTGGAGATACCTTAACTTCATGCCACCTGATTGATGCATTTTAAATATTTTAAATATTTTTTAATATTTGCTTAAGTATTTTAGTTGTTTTATCAGAAAGGTCATTCATGTTATCATGTACACCATACAGTTACAAACACAGGTTCATCATTCTCTAACTTACTCTCCAGTCAGACCTTTACTGTACCACTCCACTGAAACCATGCTTGTCAGTAAATAGTTCTAATCAGCAATGATTTCCATATCGTTGAATCTGATGGTGATTATCAGTCTTCATTTTACTTGTAACTCTCAGCTGATTACTCCTTCCTTTCCAAAAAATTTCTTCATTTGGATTTCAAGAAACCTCACTTTTGTTATTTTCCTTTTATGTCACTGGCTGTGCCTTCTTGATCTCCTCTGCTGAACTCATCTCTTCTAATTCTCTCTATATTAGAATTCTTGAAGCCTCAATCCTAGACTTCCTTTTCCATCTATATTCACTTTCCAGGTGATATTCAATCCAAGGCTTTAGAAACATGCATGTCCTGATAACTACCAAATTTATATTTTCAGCCCCAATATCTCTCAAAAACTCCCAGCTTTCATTCAATTCCATAACAAATAACATTTAGGTGTTTAATGTCTATGAGGCAACTCAAACTTAACATGCTTAAAACCTACTCCTTTCCCCTACTGAGAAAAGATATTATTCCCCAGTTCCTCCCCCAATCTTTAAATGGCATTACCATTTAACCAGTTGTCAGGAACCATTACCAATTTCTCTCATTTTCTCATACCTATCACCCAGCACATCGGTGATTCCTGTTAGCTGTACATGAAAAATTATCTTGATTATGACCACTCCTCAGGACCATCGTCCAGGTCAAAGCCAATTATCTCCTGTCATCTAAACAACTATAAGACCCCCTAACTGCTCTCCCAGCATCTGTTCCTGTCTGTTCACCACCTCTGCCACCATCACCATCACCATCACCATCACCATCACTGCTACCTCCTGCTACAATCTCTTTTCTTTCAGCCACAAATATTTATAAAAATCCAAATCAAATCATGCCATTCTCCTACTCAGAATTCTCATGCTTAGAATAAAATCTGGCCTTCTTACCATGGCCAATAAGACCGTACATTATTTGGCTCCTTTTTAATTCTCTGGCCTCTTCTATTCCCCTTATGCTTTTACCACCTTGACTTTTTCCTCAACTTGATCTAGCCTCAGAACATTTTCTTTTGCTGTTCTCTCTACCTGAAATGTTCTTCTCCCATTTCTTTCTATGCTTTACTCCTTCACATCATTTAGGATTCTGCTCAAATATTGTAGAAACTAGGCTTGTCCTTACTCTATCTCCTTATCATTATTTATTTTATATTACTTATTATTATGTGAAATTACACAATATATTTGGTTCATTTATTTACTATTTATTTTTTCCATTAGAATGTAAACTTTGTATGGGCAGACCCTTTGTTCATTTTACTTATCCTTCTATACTCAGGTCCTGCTAGCATGATAGGGCTCATAATAGATGCTCAATAATATTTGATGATTTAAAGGATGAATCATATTTAATCCTCACAATAACCAGTGAGACAGAAATTATTGTTCCAATCTTTTAGGTGAGGAAATTGAGGCTCAGTGATTGTTACAGTTGGGCAGTTTGATGTAATTATGAATTCCAATAATATAATTGGATCATGCTTGTAAACTGATATGTTAATCTGGGCATGATTGAGTTATGATTAGGGCGTTGACTCGGCCATGTCAGTAGGGTGTTGAGCCCCACCCCTTGGTGGGTGGGGAATTGAATATAAAAGACAAGGCAGAGAACAGAGTAGAAGCAGTCTTTTGAGAAGCAGTTTTGATGTTGGAAAGAAGGCCCCAGGAGAAGAGAAGCAAGCCATTCGCCTGATCATCTACAGCTGACCTTGTGGAAGAAACAGGAGCTAAGCCCGGAGAGAAAGTCAGCCCCAGGAAGAGAGAACCCCAGAAGCCTGATCCCTGGCAAATGCCGGCAGCTGTCTTGCTCTAACACGTGGCAATGGACTGTGGTGAGAGAAGAAACATAATGCTTTATGGCCTGGTATCTGTGGACTTCTACCCCAAATAAATACCCTTTGTAAAGACCAACCCATTTTTGGTATTTCACATTAGCACCCCTTTGGCTGACTAATACAGTGATGTTAAATGACTTGTCCACAGTCACATGTTTAGTAAGTGTCAAAATCAAACCCAAGTGTGTGAAGGTCTTAAACCATATTTTTAAAAAATTTTATTTTATATTTTAACTTTTCATATTGAAATAATTTTAGACTTACAAAACATGCCAAAAATAGCAGAGTTTCCTTATACTTTTCACCCAAGATTCCCAAATGTTAGCACATTATCAAAACCAGGAAATTGACATCAAAACAAAGCTATTCATTATTTAAAATCTTATTTAAATTCCACCAGTGGTCCTATTAATGGCTTTTTCTGGTCCAGGATTCAATTCTGAATATACATTGTGTTTATGTACCATGTCTCTTTAGTCTACTTCATTATGGGACAATTCTTTAGTCTTTGTCTTTCATGACCTTGACACATCTGAAGAAGGCCATTTCTTAACATAGGGGTATATTCCATGCAGAGTGCTTATCAATGTGTTTGGCACATGGTAAGTTTACCTAAGGTTGTTGGGGAAATAAATCTTTTTGAGGAGTGGAAGGAGAGCTTCATGTTGTCTGTTTTGTTTAGCTTGGCTGACCTTGAAGTTTTTAACTATAAAAAACAGTGAAAGTGGCTTGCTCAAGAAAGTTGAAAAAGGAGATTTCAAAGGATTGGCTGAGATAATGGGACACCTTATGGCTCTTAAAGAACAACAGAAGAGCACTGATGAGATGCTTGAGCCCTTAAAGCAAACTCTTGAATTGCTGAGGACCTATGAGCAAGAATTGCCAGAAACAGTGTTTAAACAGCTGGAAGTTAGTAGGAAGTTTATGTTTCCTTATAAAAGAAATAGAGGGAAAGTTTCAGGATTTCAAGTGGGGTGGGATGGGTTGAAGTAAATGAAAAACAGATAACTTGGTGGTGATTCAAGGTCCATATTTCTGAACTATATATGTAGTGTATGTATAATATCTAGCACTCTTGGAAACTAAATAAATACTAGTTAATATAGTGCTGGAGATATTTGGGAGAATTATGGACAAACCAACTTTTTGATTTGGAGAAAAATAAAAGCAGGTCTGGGAGATGTTAAGATGGTCTAGTAGAAAATGTGGGGCATAAAAGAGAGAATGAACGGTCTTAAAGAACATGGAAAAGGCCCAGGGTCATCAGAATAGAGGTTAAGGTCAAGAAGGATAGTGTTAAATCATATGTAGGTGATAGTTGGGAGAGCAGATAACCAGGCAGGTAAGTTGAAGAAGTGGGAAGCTTACCGAGAATGATAGAATGATACTCCCACATCATAGTACAAGCTTGTAGCATAGATGAAGACACCCAGGCACTGTACCACTTCAGAACTGCAGGGGAGAAGGATACAGATTGTGAGTCTGACAATTGACATCTCCTCTGCAGGAGCTGCCAGAGAAATGGAACAATGTAAAAAAGATGGCCCTCACTGGGAGGCAGGGGGTGGCCCCACTGCAGGTGGACAAAGTGACCCTGCTCCACCAGAGGTGCACAGCCTTTGATGTGGAACAGCAGCAATTCTAGGAGCAATTCCACAGAGAAGTTCCCTTCAGGTATGGACCAAAGGTGCTACTGCTGTCTCCTTTACTTTTCACATTGCAGTCATTGAGTCATTGATGACAATTCTGTTGAGTTTTTATATTCCGTCAGGAGATGAAGAGTAGTTACCAGTCTTCCCTCCAAATTTGGTTGGTTGTTGTAAGATGGTGGTGGGCAGGGTCCTGTGGTCTTTATGGAATGGCCAAAGGTTATAAGAGCTCCCTACTTTTAAAATTTTATTGTGCTAATAAATATATAGCACAAAACTTCCTGTTTTAACCATTTTAAGTGTACAACTCAGTAGTATTTATTATATTCACAATGTTGTACAGCCATCACCACAATCCATTACCAAAATTTCTTCACCCCAAACAGAAACTCTATACCCATTAAGAAATAACTCTTGGAGAGAGGGGCAAGATGGTGTCAGTTTAGGAGGGCACTCACTGACTCACTCTCTGAGGATACCTGATTGGGGACATTGTCCTGCCTGGGGGGTCTGTGCTGGGGGCATATGGAGCAAGAACCTTGGGGACATTGATCTGGAGGGAGCTGGATGGTGTGGATTGCTCTGGAAAGATTCATGAGTTTTTCCCCTGCCTGTGGTGGTTAACAAAGACAGCTGAGTCCCACCCTCAGGGAAAAAGGCTGGTTTGAGCAGGGACTCCCACTGGCAACCCAGTGAGAGGGAGCATTCTCTGAGAGCGTGAGGGTTCTGGTGGAAGGTCGAGAGGGGCTTCCTTTCTGTGGATTTGGTGGCCTGGAACCCCTTCCAGCTTTGGGGAGCAAAATAGCTGGCTTGAAGTGGCACCAGGCTGAGGGAAGTGGTGAATCTGCTGAGGAAGGTTGATTTACCTAGCTGCCCAGGGATATGCCCCAACTCCTGTTGGCAACCTGCTGAGAGGGAGCATTATCTGAGTGTGGGAGGGTTCTTACAGAAGGTGGAGAGAGGTTTCCTTTCTGTGGATTTGGCTGCCTGGACACCCTCATAGCTTTGGGGAGCAGATAAGCTGGGTCGAGGCAGCACCAGGCTGTAGGGAGAGGCTAATCTCCTGAGGAAGCCTGATTTACCCAACAGCCCAGTGACACAGAGGCTTGGCTCCAGAGGGGGCAGAGTCAGCCAATTTTATCACTTTCCACTGACAAGCATCAGAGTTTCAGCTCCCCTGGGGAGGCCAGGAAGTGGGAAGTGGTTGATTAGATTCCACAAGCCTATATAAGGTCCACTCAGTGAAGGGGGTGGTCTAGAAGAGGACTTCTTTTAGGTCCCTTATATTGCCAAAAAAAAAAGAAAAAAGAAAAGAA